>CM067369.1:211217643-211242643 GCA_034401795.1 Chaetoderma sp. LZ-2023a | reverse complement strand
CCTCACGATTCTTGCGCAAAATCAAATCTGAAACATTAGACGGCTTGGAATCCATTCCAGATAATGCCTCAAATCGTCGGCCTACCAAAATTTCTCACAATCGTCCTATTATAGGTGTAGGCGAATCTCGCAAATGCGGAAAGAAAAGGTGCAAGTTAGATGAATTTCTCCCAAACCAGAATACTTTCACGAGCTTTCAGAACAAAAGCAAGTTCCAACTTCAGTCTAATCTAGATTGTGACTCTGAAAATGTTATTTATCTAATTTCATGCAAATTGTGCCAAAAACAGTATGTCGGCGAAACCAAATGTCCATTAAGATGGCGGGCAACTCGACACCTCTCAGATATTAGGCTAGAGGAAGACACACATGTTTCCGAACATTTTAATCTTCCTGACCATTTAGTCCTTCGTGACTTTGAAATTATGCCGATTGAACAGCCACCCCTTTCAGATACGGCAGAAGAAACTGATAAACAAAGAAAACTTCGAGAATCGTTTTGGATTAAAGAACTCGAAACACAGTGGCCAAGGGGAATAAACTCGGACCCAGGCTTATCTGATCAACGTGACAAAATTCCATTCATTCTGACCTATAATCGGAAAAACGTTGAAATTTCCAAAATTTTGAAAGATGAGTATCAAAACCTACAGGAGAAACTGAAACAACCCTTTAACAAGCGACCAGTAATTGCGTTCAAGAAAAATCCGAATCTACGTGACATCTTGGTAAAAGCAAAACTCAAATAGCTATCCATAATATCCATCTCAATCATTCAACATTAACCCTTGCATGATGGTCAGCCAAAAACGGTCAATTTAGTGATCTTGGGCAATGTCCATTTGCCGGCGGGGATTGGAGTATTTTTGAAAATTTACCACTGTAATGACTGGCTCGGGAACCGAGACAGTCGTTCCAGTGGTGTATTCTCGGGAATGACCTTGTCTGTGCCTGCAAATGTACATTAAATAAGTAAGCGCATATTTGGATTTTACTGAACAAATTTAACCAGTAAAGGGTTAACATTAATGCCATATGGCTTTCCTCAAACAAAATGACAAATCTCAGGCAGTAGGATAAACCAAAATATCTTAAATTTTTGTGAATTTTTTCAATTATTGAAGATTCTGAGCCAGTGCGTTGACAATATTGACTACCACTACCACTACCACTACTACTACTACTACTACTACTACCACTACCACTACCACTACTACTACTACTACTACTACTACTACTACTACTACTACTACTACTTAATCAACGACTAACAATTGTTTAAATTGTATACTTTTAGACGCTTAAATTGTAGTGAGGCAAATTAAATCTCAATATATGATGATTTCATTATGTATAATTTAATATAATTTTTTCGTTGTGAAGTTTAATTAGGGACTTGTATCTCTAATTCAAATAAACAACTTAAAAAAATTACATTAATTTTATTTTCTAACATTCCACTGTAAATGTGTAGCTTTAATGATGGATAAATACATTGCAATATCATTAAGATTTAGCTAATTTCCTATATTGTGTGCTTGCTGTCTGAGCAGATTTGATTTACTATGAATGCACGGAGAGGACGTGGTGGTACTGCTGGACGAGGAAATCCTAGGTCGGCCTTTATGAGAGGAGCCGATGCCTATCCATCAACTGGTGTCCATCCGTCTATGCTGAAGCAAGCCAGGACAAGTGGTCAGCTCAATCTAAGTGGCCGTGGACTAACGTCAGGTACATACATACATGTATGACTCTATAGTCCAATGCTATGTTTTTTCAGAATTTGTTATTTATTAACCATTTTAATGGCTAAGCAGACCAATAGAAGGCAATCTTTTTATTTTAGCAGTGGAATGCCTGGCTCAATAACCGAGCCAGTCATTCCAGTGGTAAAATTTCAAAGATAGTTTTCTTGTCTTGCAGCTTGCTAATGGACATTCACTTAGTACAGATTTAAATTTTCTGTACAAATCTTGACCATTAAATGGTTAATCCTGAAGTGGACTGTAGGCTCATTGAACATTGCATTTCTTCAGTTTTAACTATACCCCACCCATTCCTAGGTAAGATCCGCCCATGCTCTGACCGTGTTGGGATCGATCGAACCCTAATCTCCCTGACTATCCATTCCCAGAAAAGTATACAGGTAAGTTGTTGAATATTTTGAAACTACTTTTACTTGGTGCTGTTGGCATCTTCAAGATTTAGTAAGAAATAGAAATTTTGGCTTAGTCATGTTAGTGAATGTCCATTTGCAAGCCAAATAATTTTTGCCTCTTCCAAAAGCCAGTTTCCCCTCATTTGACCATTAAGGGGTTAATGTCTTATAATTTTTGCATCACCTACTTATTTATAATCTAGATTACCAAGGTGTACATTCATTTAATATACATGTATCTATTCTAGCATTTCCTTTTCAGTACCAGAGTCTGTTTATCGTATAAATATAGACATCCCTGAGGACTGTCAGCACATTGAATTGGCCAGTAGCGCAGATGAACGCTGGTGGGACCAGGTTGATTTAACCAAACTCATTTTAGCTTCTAATGCACTTGAAGAGCTTTCTGATGATATTCGCATGCTTCCTGCCTTAACTGTCCTGGATGTGAGTACAGTGATGGCTTATGGTCATAAGTGTTTAATTTTGCATCAATATTATTATGCAGTAGTATTCACACGGTCCATCCATCTGCATGGCCAATGGGTTTTTTTTAAAGGTATTACCTTCCTACAACATGTTTACAGACAGCTTTGTATAACTTTTTGCTATGTATTACATTCATAATACGTTCATATATAACAAAATGGAGAAAGCTTATCTTTCTGTGATGTAGATTCAAAGTTTTTGTTTACATTCACTAAACCTTCTGCCTCTTCTAGGTTTATGTGATTGAGGCTAGCGTAATCTATTCTTTAATCTGTGAGTAGCTGATGGTCATCATTATTGATATAACTCGTTATAGACATTATAAGAATGCACACATTTGTGGCTATAAGAATAACTTTGGATTCAGTATTCACATTCTTGAGAACACATTTGATTCAGCATTCCAAGAAAACTAGTGGTTTTTGATGTCTGGGCTAGATATAATGCCTGCTGAATACTGGAAAAACATTTGACTGAAAGTTGTTGCTATTGTGGGAAGAACTTTTTTTTAGTAATATTGTTTTGCATATACTCATTAAGAGCCTGGCTGTTTGCATGTAGTAATTATTAGCTTCGGATTGACTAGTTATAGTCGCAGTGCTAAGCATAAATGTACACAAGAAACTGTTGAATAACTTGGTTGACCGACTATGGATGACATGGAAGTTGCTTCTGCAAATCTGTCAGTCAAGGCTTTGAGCATGCCAATGTAAAATGATTAAACTGCTCATATTGCTGAAAATAGCTGATAATCTGCTGATAATAATCATGTAAACCGATAAAATGACGTCAAATCAACAATCAGCCATCATTGATGATCAGCCATCATTGATGATCAGCCATCATTGATGATCAGCCATCATTGATGATCAGCCATCATTGATGATCAGCCATCATTGATGATCCGCCATCATTGATGATCAGCCATCATTGATGATCAGCCATCATTGATGATCAGCCATCATTGATGATCAGCCATCATTGATGATTAGCCATCATTGATGATCAGCCATCATTGATGATCAGCCATCATTGATGATCAGCCATCATTGATGATCAGCCATCATTGACGATCTGCCATCATTGACGATCAGCCATCACTGATGATCAGCCATCATTGATGATCAGCCATCATTGATGATCAGCCATCATTGATGATCAGCCATCACTGATGATCAGCCATCATTGATGATCAGCCATCATTGATGATCAGCCATCATTGATGATCAGCCATCATTGATGATCAGCCATCATTGATGATCCGCCATCATTGATGATCAGCCATCATTGATGATCAGCCATCACTGATGATCAGCCATCATTGATGATCAGCCATCACTGATGATCAGCCATCATTGATGATCAGCCATCATTGATGATCAGCCATCATTGATGATCAGCCATCATTGACGATCTGCCATCATTGATGATCAGCCATCACTGATGATCAGCCATCATTGATGATCAGCCATCATTGATGATCAGCCATCATTGACGATCTGCCATCATTGACGATCAGCCATCACTGATGATCAGCCATCATTGATGATCAGCCATCATTGATGATCAGCCATCATTGATGATCAGCCATCATTGATGATCAGCCATCATTGACGATCTGCCATCATTGACGATCTGCCATCATTGACGATCTGCCATCATTGACGATCTGCCATCATTGACGATCTGCCATCATTGATGATCAGCCATCATTGATGATCTGCCATCATTGATGATCAGCCATCATTGATGATCTGCCCACATTGTCCCTCAACATGGCTTCCCCCTTTAACCCTTTAATGACTAAATTTGTTAGAAAAATTATCATATTTCCTTACGAAATGTCCGTTTGCAGGCCAAGAGAAGACTATTTTTGAAAGTTTACCACTTGAATGACTGGTTCGGCTATCAAGCCAGTCTTTCCAGTTGTGAAATTTTCAAAAATAGTCTTCTCTTGGCCTGCAAATGGACATTCTCCAAGACCACTGCAGAGGCTGGTTTTGGCCGGCTCCATTGTGAAAGGGTTAAGCAACACAGTCTCTGTTGAAAGTCTTTTCTTGTTTTAATTTCAGCTACATGACAACAGGCTGGTGTCTTTACCAAAAGCTTTGGCTGAACTAAGCCATCTACAAAAACTCATTCTTAGGTAAGTGTTAATGCAATTATAAGAAACTTATGCTTCTGGCCTTGTTATGTCACTAGCTAAGTAGTTAGTTGATAATAGGTAATATGTTCACCAAACCGTACATAGTGTTCAGGGGCCATATTCACGAAGCGTGCATAGTTTACACCTGTCAACCAATCAGAATGCAGCATTTGACACTTTTGCGGTACTTACGCACGCTCTTGTCTTTAAGTATGCTTCGTGACTATGAACCCAGGGTACCACATTTGTACTAATTGACATCACCACGCTGTAACAAGACCGTTGTTGTTTTTTAACCCTTAGCACTCTGGTGTCAAAGATTTTAAATTTTCAAATTAAATTAAAAGATGAAATGGTGTTCATTTTTCAACAAATTTGGTGGGAGATGGTGCTGTCATAGACAGCAACATCTTCCATCAAAAATGTTGAAAAATGTACACCAGTTTCTTCGATATTGACATAATAAAAGGTAGAATATTGACATCAGAATGGTAAGGGTTAACAATAAAGATTGTATTTCTGGACTTTCTTAGGCACCTTATATTCTCATTACCTAGATTGAGGGATTGATTAAATTTGCTTACTGTTATTTTCTACTCTTGTCTCAAAGGAAGGCAATGTGTTATAACCGTTCCATAACCTGTTCCAGAGGCAAGTTATATTCATCCCATACAATGTTCGGATACACAAATCAGCATGATGAATTTGACAATTTAACAGCCAGCTTATGAAATACTACTTGATACTCTATAATTTCTTAAACCTGTAGACAGCTTTGAAGTAAGGCTGAGACCCTCATGTCAGTTTCTGCTTCAACTGGTTTATTCACATCGGACCCAGTGTGGCTGTGTTGGATATCAAATCTTGGACACTAGGACTGCTGCAGCTAGGCACTCAGATATTTCAAACTGTTGAACATGGTTTCTCATAATGATCGTTTTGAGGGTATATACCCCAAAAATACAACTTGGAACCCCCAAAAGTTGTGGAAGTGGGTTCCATGTGACCCCTCAAAATCTTGTATGATTGTTAAATACTAGTTTTATAGATTTTTTCACCAACATGCCCACAAAATCTAGCATTGGGCCTCTGGAATTCATAGAGCTCTGCGAGCCCATAGTACTCTCTAATTTTAGCATATGGATGTGGAAACCTGTATGGGAATCCCAAAGGGCAGTTTGGAATCCCCAAATTTCATGTTGGGACTCCCAGATTCTAGGTGTGTGACTGTTGGTGATTTAATCATTTCAGAGCTCTCTGATGTATGTGTTTGAAATGGCTTCCAAATAGAGATCCTTGTCTGCCAGTCTCACTAGGCATGCTGACCGGGAATTGTTATATATTATACATGATATATATGGTCATCCATTTTGGCCCATTTATTAGGTCACCTGGCCCTTAGTGAGCTTATGCCAATTTGGCGGCCATCCTTCGGCCGGCCGGCCGGCGCGTGTCCGCCAAATCGAATCTCATTTATGCTGTGACCGATTTCAACAAAATTTGTCGGGAAGATTCCTATGGTGGTAGCAACTTTTATTCAATATTTTGATGGGTCAATTTTTCTGGTGGCCGATTTTCCAAAAAAAATTTGGAAATCATTTAAAACGCTACTCCTCCAAGACAAAAATGGCCTGACTTCAACGAAACTTGGGTGGACTTGTTCTATGCTGATTACTGGTAGGCTTCAACATTTTAAACGAGAAATTTGATTGGTCAATATTTCCGGCGGCCGTCTTGGATTTTCCAAAAATTTTGGGAAATCGGATAAAAGCCTACTTCTCATTAACCACTTTACCGATTTCAATCAAACTTGGTTGGGAAGACCCTAGCATGGTATGCTTCAGAAAATCTATGCCGAATTTGGATTGGTCTACTTGTTTGGCTGCCATCTTGAATTTTGCAAAAAATGGCAGGAAATCATTTAATACAAGTTACTGCTCATTAAATTCTTGGGTAATTTTAACCAGACTTGGCTGGAAGGATACTATGTTGGTAGCTTCAGATTATGTGTACAGAATTTTGATTGATCAATTTTTCCGGCGACTATCTTGGATTTTCTGAAGATTTCAAGAAATCAGTTAAAACCATACTCCTTATTAACCACGGCCGATTTCAAGCAAACTCGGTTGGAAGGACCCGAGAGTGGTATGCTTCAGAACTTGTATACAGAATAATTTAGATTAGTCAATTATTTTGGTAGCCATCTTGAATTTTCTGGAAAATGGGAAATCATTTTAAATGCTACTCCTCATTAACTGCTTGGGCAAATTTAAGCAGACTTGGCTGGAAGGATACTAGGCTGGTAGGTTTCAGATCTTTTATACAGAATTGTGATTGGGCAATCTTTCTGCTTGCCATCTTGGATTTTTCGAAAATCTTGGGAAGTCAGTTAAAATGCTACTCTTCATTAACCGCTTGGCTGGTTTCAAGCAAACTCGGCTGGAAAGACCGTAGAGTGGTATGCTTTAGAACTTGTATGTATACAGAATTTTGATTGATCAAGTTTTCTGGCGACCTTGAATTTTCTGAAAATTTTGGGAAATAAGTTAAAGGCTACTCCTCATTAACCGCATTTCATCAATACCTAAGGTGATAAAGTTTGTTCCAGAAAATTTGTTCCCTGACAACGCATTGTTGTCATGGACCAAAGCAAAATCTAAGGTTCAATCTGATTGTGTGGCCAGCGTCCATCATTAATTTCCCACTAAATATCATTTCTACTGAATTCCAATTTTCGATTTTATGCCTTATTACTGCTGAATTTGAAAGTGTTATGTCTGTTCAAATGCTCCAGGTGAGCATTAAGGCCCTTGAGCCTCTTGTCTTTATACAGGATTGGATCTTTTCAAAACAATCTTAATCATTCTACCATTCCAGTCACAGCGACAAGTAAGACCTTTAGTACTGATTGTACGAGCTTGGTCTATTTATAATATATATATATATATATATATATATATCCTTGCTGTAAGTAGATTGGTGCTGACAGTTGTCCATCCACTCTGCCTCCCCACTAAACCCACAGTAGCAACTAGCCATCAATTTGAATATATACTGAACCAAAAAAGTTTAGCAACACTGAGAATATTACTGTATAAATGTTATTTAACAAAAACAATAAATTGATTCAAATATATTATTTAATCGATAGGTCATTTTCCAATTTGAACAACAGTCTCTTGTTACTGTAATGCTAGCATCGCGCCTTTAACACTGCATCATTCAACAGAAGGGTCCAATTTAAATAATGGCACTGAGCTGTCCAATACCAGTTGTGACCTCCGCGCGCATTAACCACCGCCGTACATCGCTTTCTCATGCTTCGAATTAAGCACCTGATGTCACGAAGAGGAATCGCATCCCATTCCTGGAGCAGTGCAGCTTCCAGCTCCCGCACGTTGTGAAGATGTGGATGGTTCTCACGCACCATACGGCCAAGAATGTCCCACACATGTTCGATAGGATCGCGCTGGCCAGTCCAACACCGGAATGTTGTTAGCCTCAAGGAAATCACTGGTGACCCTAGCTGAATGAGGATGGGCGTTGTCTTGCTGGAACATAAAGTCTGCATGATGCTGCATAAAAGGGATGACAACAGGGGTGACAACTTCTTCACAGTAACGTTGAGCCGTTAAATTTCCGTGAATCACAATAAGATCTGTTTTGCCATTTTCATAGATTCCAGCCCACACCATGACACTGCCGCCACCGAATCTGTCGTGCTGAATGATGTTGGCTGCATCATACCATTCTCCTAAACATCGCCAAACCCGTTGCCTACCATCCGCCACATCCACACAAAACCTCGACTCATCACTGAACAGAATGTGGCTCCATTGTTGAGCACGCCATCGCTGATGAGTTCTTGCCCATGCAAACCGATTCTCGATGTGAAGCTCTGTAAGCGGAACAGCAACAAGTGGACGACGGGCATGCAGTCCAGCGTCATGGAGTCTGTTTCGCACAGTTTGTACATGCACTGTAGTTCGCAAAGTTTGTGCATGCACTGTAGTGCCGGTAGCGGTGTGCAAAATACGGGACAGCTGCGGCACAGTCTCAAACCTGTGACGTCGTGGTGTTGTTGCTCTCGGTCTGCCAGATCGTGGTCGGTCATTAACATGTCCAGTTTCCTGCTCACGTTGGCGGAGACGGGAAATGGTTGAGTCATGAACATTAAAATGTCGAGCAACAGCGCGAATGCTCTGCCCAGCAGCGAGTCTTCCCATTGCTTCATGGCGCTGATTTTTGGGTAGCTCTGGGCGGCGGCCCATGTTCGGTAGGGTAAACTTTTAAGCTTTTTCTGTTAATGTTCGTTATTTGCTTTTGCAATATGGTGAATTTTTGCCTTCGCTACTCGCCAATGTGGGCGAGTGCATGAAAAATGCATTTTCACATGCAGTAAGCGTGCAGCTGAGAAATGCAAGAAATGATTTGCATTTCTTCATGATCAGCGAGACATTACATTGACGAAACATGCCTGCAAATTTGGTTATAAATGGACGCATAGTTTTAATACAACAAACCAAACTTCGCTGTTGCTAAACCGTTTTGGCTCAGTATATATCGTGGCTGGTTGTGTTTGTGTGTGGGTGTCTGTTTGTCTGTCTGTCTGTCTGTCTGTCTGTCTCTGTATCTGGAATTATGTCTAAAGAATTACTGATTCAATTTGCCACAAGTTTTAACTCAATAAAGGAACTTCATGTAAGGGGAGACATTGGCCATGATATGGATAAAAGAATCTGGATTGGATCAAATTCTGAATCAGTATCTCAGAAACTACTGGTCCAATTTGGCTCAAATCTTACTACGTGATTTCGCAACTGTGGGCGTGATCTGTACTATCCGGAAAATCTAATTTTCAAAATACTAGACAATCCGAAAAAAATCCAAAAACCTTTTAAAATGTGACAAAAACTGGAGAGTGAGGGTCTACAATTTCTGATTAGTCTTATTATTGAGTATTTTTGTTAGACAATAATATGAAAAACAGATTGTTATGGATAATTGAGCCAGATGCTGATATCATAAGTTGACTTTTATGGGAGTTTGAACCTGTACAATTTCTTTAATGCCTTCATTTGGCGTCAAGCACGCATTAATTCATGAATCCATTTCCTCACTCAATCATAGGACGTCATAATCGACTACGCGACGTGTATGCTGACATCATAATCATGACATTATGAATGATTCGATTAAGCCCTACTTTAACGCCTAATAGTCTGGCATGTACGAATTGTATGTTTTTGCTATTTAAGAAACATGCTGTTGAATAGCAGCAACAGCACTCAATCAAATTAGTTTCAAAATATTTAACAGCTTACCTATATAGTTTTCAGGAAATTGATAGTTAGGGCATTTGGGGATCGATCAATCCCAACATGGCTAAGTGTGGGTGGGGCTTAGCTAGAGGTGGGCAGGGCATAGGTAAAACAGGAAAGATCCATTGTTGTATAAATTAACGTTATAATGCCGTACTACATTAATAATTTAATAGAATATAATGACCTAAGATAATTAATGGATGAATCCAATCTGTCTGTCAGCAGGCATGTCAAAATTGTGTAACCCAGTTTTTAGTTCGCGCAGAGGTTATGCAAAAATACCTAGCGTAACCTATTTTGGGGTTACTTAATTTCTGTATTTTGTACATAAATATGTTGAAAATGTTGCGCAAAACTAAATGGGTTACCTAAAATAGATTTGCAGAACCCCAAAATGTATTACACACATTTTCGATTTTAACATGCCTGAACTGTCAGGTACCGGTATATGACATCATAATCAATTGCATCACATGTAGGCTGACGTCATAATCATGAGACAGAAATACTCCATCATGAATGAACCTGATTTGTTTCAAAATATTCAACAGATTAGTTATATAGTTACCATGAAATTGGGATTCTAGGAATTCAGGATTCCAAGTATATAAATCGATCCCAACACACGCAAAGCATGGGCAGAGATAAGCTACAGATGGGCGGCCATGGCATAGTTAGAAGTGGATTCATCCATACTAATTTTGTTGAATCATGTTTTGTTTGACATAATCTAGGTCTTGTGTCTGTTTGAACAGTATGTTAGAAGTATCTCCACTTACGGTTGTTCAGCAGCAACATTCAGTCATATTGTTTCAAAAATAAATAGACGGAAATTTTTATTATAGAGTGTAACTTGTGATATATGGAGATGGATACATGTAGGGTAAAATGTATGCTAGTTTTGACTCATTCTTTATGTGTGTATGAGATGGATGAATTTGTATATAAGTGTGTGTTGATTTGTGTGGTCAATCACTGGTGGTTCCCTAAGTCATTCTTCAACCACCTGTTTTAATGCTTTAACATGCATATCAGCCAAAGTGGCTTTTGCAGTGTTCTTGAGAAATGTCATTTGCAGACCAAGAGAAGACAATTTTTGGAAATTTACCACTGGAATGTCTGGCTCGATAACCGAGCCAGTCATTCCAGTGGTAAATTTTCAAAAATAGTCTTCTCTTGGTCTGCAAATTGTCATTTTCTATGGGAAAATTAAAATTTTCTTAAACAAATTTGAGGGTTAAAGGGTTAACCACTGAAGTTCGCGTGTCTTAGTCATAAAAAAAGCTATATAGGAAAATTAATGAATATTTTAAAACTAATTTGACTGGACTATGTTGCTACCTTTGGCAACAAGAGCTGCCAGTGAAATTAGTTTCCTTGCATGAGAAATAATTTGCCATTTCTGGTTTGTGATGGTTAAAAGGTTAATTCCAAAACTCAGGTGGCCTCTCATGCAGGGTTGATAATACTTGTACGTGTCAGTATTCTTCACATAGCTATTTGTGTTTCAGCCATAACCAGTTAACGGAGCTTCCTGAATGTGTTTCAAGTTTGGTGAACCTGACGTCCCTCCATGCAGACCACAATAAGCTGATGTCATTATGTGATGATATAGGCAACCTTAGCAAACTAGAAGACATGGTGTGTATTTCAATAAATATATCAGACTTATCAGTGAATGACATAGCTTAGCAATGGGCGAACTGTTCTGTCACTCAAATACCTGATGTCATGATCAACTACTTCACATGTTA
Source organism: Chaetoderma sp. LZ-2023a (assembly GCA_034401795.1). Taxonomy (NCBI): domain Eukaryota; kingdom Metazoa; phylum Mollusca; class Caudofoveata; order Chaetodermatida; family Chaetodermatidae; genus Chaetoderma; species Chaetoderma sp. LZ-2023a. The sequence goes on along the minus strand of CM067369.1, from coordinate 211,230,772 downwards.
GCTGACGGCACATTCTACTTCGAATAATACTTAACAGATGTACTATTATGATAATGTCCATTATCTAGTCTAGCTCAAAATAAACAATTAAAACTCTGCACTCTCCTGGTCCTGCCCATACTGTGTCCAGGAATACCATAGCCGCAGGTACCGAGTCAATTCCCAATCACAGTCAGATTCATCTATTTTGCGCTCTTGAAAAGTCGCATGTTTTATTAGGTCAAAATTTTGCAATTTTAAGCAGATTTAAGCGTGTTATTCGTGAATCATCATTGGCTTCATGGAGGAAAAAGGAAAATCACCACAGGGGCAGGTTGTATCAATCTAGAATTTATACATTCGTGCCATAATGACTGTTTGAAATTTCCTTAAATTGGCACATTATTCTAAAATGGTAGCCATTGTTGGAGTCGCTTTGTACCCGTTAACTCTTTAGTTGTAATCCGGGCACTCGGTTAATTTCTCTTGCGACTCGGTTCCTTCTAAGATGGATGCGCCCGTAGCCAAGATGGCGGCGCCCATGATTAATATTTCGTCTGGCTTGGCATGTCTATGCACTCTGTTTTGCGCCGATTTTTAGCTCTTGCTTCATTGTCGAGGGTGTTTGTAGCGATCAGCGTTTATTTCTTGGCTGTATTAACGTTAGTTAACTTCCAAGTTGTGTTTATTAATTTTCACTCAAAAAAGTTTCAAATATTTCCTGCCTAAAGACTTGATTATCATTAATTTAAGAGAAAGTTAGTGTTTCTAAAGTAATTCTTTTTTACAATCAAGTCAATTGTGCGTATTGCTCATCATCGTTTGTCATGTGCAGCGTTTTAATTCTTCTCTGTGTTCGCAGAAAGCCAAGAACCAGGACACGTTGTGCCAGAAATGCAACAGGTTCATGAAGCGGAAGTATTCAGGCCATCATTGTGTGACTTGCGCTAAGTGCAAGGTGGTAAGTCCCTGTGATGTGTGCACCAAGTCGTCGTCGGAAATGGTGTCGGAATTCGATCGAGATCATCGTGCGCGTTTGGAGTGGATTGCGAGGGACAAGGCGGCCAAGCTGGATCAGGCGTCGATGAGAGGACTGGAAGGTCGTCTGAATGAACGTATGGATTCAGCACTGGGCATATGGGCGGCCCAGTTCAAGGCGATGTTTGAGTCATTGCAGTCCACGATCCCGACAATGCAGGCTGGTGCAGGGCAACCTTTAGGTGGTCCGGCTAGCTCTGCGGAGGGACGAGCACCTGTCCCTTCTCTGACCTTGGCTCAAGAGCCAACGGCGGAGGAGGAAGATCTTCTAATGGAAGATTCCGGCATGCCGGATATCTCGATGACAGCTATGACGTTCCGTCGGGCATTTTCCACCCGGATTTCGTGCAACCCGTGTTGTCGGTGGAACAGAGCGGCATCCCAGCGGCGTTAGGTACGGCTCCTCTCGGAATGCCGAATCCTACTGTAGTACAAGCGGCTGTGCTGGAGTCGATGGACTGCGGTGAATCCATGTCCGGCGATTCGTTGGACACCGGTGCCGCTAGTAGTCGGGCTATGGACACGCATCATGTTGGCAGAAGTGCGGGCCATAGCTCTCAGCATAGATCGTCGGTGGCATACTCATCCAAGGGTTAGAAGGAGGATGAAAACGGTAGTCCATTGATGGACGAATCCGCTTTCTGCACCGAAGCTGAATGGGTGCAAGTCCTTGGTTGGATGTCTGACCGTCTTGGGTTGGCATCAGATCTAGGATCTCAGCGCGATCCAGCGATGGAACGGATGTCAGAGTGGGCGGGTAGCACTCTGTCAAGTGGCTCTTCGGCCATGCCGACACTCCCCTTGGACACGCATCACTTCCGACATGTTGGAGGTTGTGGCATATCGTCTGGTTCAGCCAGCGTATGCGTTGCCCAAGGCCCCGAAGGGGATAAGGAGTAGGGTCCGTTTTCCTGAGCAGGCCTACCATCAGTATGCCCAGGTTCCACGGCTTTCCATCGGGGAGCGAGAGGCACTGAATAGGCCGTTGGCTGGAAAATCTAAGGGGCGTTCTCGTCCTTTAGTTTTCCAAGCCAATAAAGATCCGTTCAATGGGTTGACTCTCATTGAAGATGCGGCGAGGGCAGCCATGGCTGCGCTCTCGCACGGATGTACCGTCCTGCAGGGTATGCTGACCTGCGCGGCGGAAGGTGGGCAAGTGCCAGAGGCTGCTCCCGGAGTTGTTCCGGACACCATGCGTTTGTCCCAAGATTGCCTGGCCAGGGTGATCACCAGATCGTTGGCAGAGCGACAGAGAATGGTTCTCGATTGTGTAGAACCAGGACCTGAGATGAGGGCTACGTTGTCTTCTGCACCTTTCATTGGTCCAGGCTTGTTCGGCGGCTCGGCACGACAAGCCTTATCCAAGGTCGCGTCAATGGTTGCGGAACAAGAAGTAGTCGGCAAGTCGTGGAAGTCGACGAAAAGGACTCAGCCGCAACAGTCCTACAAGCATCATCGGCAAGAGCAGCAGAGGCAGCGCCAGAGATCCCCCTTCCGTCCTTCTGGCCGTGATGCCCATCGGGCATCTGGATCTCGGGGACCTGGCCGTTCGTCCTCATACAAGTCCTCTAATAAGAGGCTGTATGAGGATGACAGGAAGGGTGGCAGTTCGGGCCGCGGCGATTACCGTAAGGATAGCTGTGGTGGCGGTTCTGGACCGTCATATTCCAAGAAGCCGCGGGGCGGCCATGGAGGCCGGTCCTGACGGATTTCCGGCGGAATCAGTTCCGGTGACGTCAGGAGCAAAGGGAGTCGAGAATCTTCACCCAAGCGATTTAGCGTCTTATCGTGCAAACTTGACCGTCAGCTGTGTGCAGATTCCTACCGTCGGAGGCAGACTTCAACTGTTCTCAAGCCAATGGGAACAGGTCGTGCGAGATTGTTTAGTCTGTCAGTGGTTAAGAAATGGCTACGAACCGGACTGGCTCATCCATCAATCGTTAGTTCCGTTAACATCGACTCCAGTGTGGACTCCCATTCCAAGGGAATCCGATCGTCTAGATGCCATTTGCTCAGAAATAGAATCTCTTCAGCAGAAGAACGCGATTCATCTAGTCCGCAATCAGTCATCCCTAGGCTTCTATTCGATGATGTTACTCGTTCCGAAACGTACCAGAGGATGGAGACCAATTCTCAATCTCAAACCTTTGAACAAGTTTGTTCTTTCTCCCAAATTTCAGAAGGAGACTAGCAGCGGTGATGACAGGGCTGAGAAGAGGCATGTGGGCAGTGTCGATAGATCTGAAGGATGCTTATTTTCATATTCCAATGTCAATTCCTTTTCAGAAATACTGTCGCTTTGCATTCCAAGACAATGTTTGGGAATTCAATGCGCTTCCATTCGGCCTGACCACAGCACCGAGCGTCTTCACCAAAGTGGTTCTCGCCATGACTTCTTATCTTCGCAGGAGAAACATAGCTGTTCATACTTACATAGATGACTGGCTGCTGAAGGCGGGGAATCCAGTCACTCTGCGCAACAATCTACAGGTAGTCCTAGCCTTACTAAAGGATCTAGGATGGATTGTGAATCTAGAGAAATCAGAATTGACTCCATCCCAGGAGTTTGTTTACCTGGGAATATTTTTCAATCTCAGGGACGGCGTAGCTTTTCCGGCGGAGAGCAGAGTCAAGAGCCTGATTGCAGTTCTGGAGTCAGTTTCTCTAGGAGCCTATCTGACGGCGCGCCAATTTCTCAGAATACTGGGTTTACTAGTGTCTCTGGACAAAGTGGTTCCTTATGCGGCACTCAGGCGCAGACCGATTCAGATGTATTTAATGTCATTCTGGTCTCAGAGAACGGATCCGTTATCTCTGAGGATACCAGTAAAAGAACCATTGATATTCCACCTTCAGTGGTGGTTATCAGAAAGGAATCTCCTGCGAGGTGTTCCTCTACAGCCTCCTCAACCACAGATGTCCATCTTCACAGATGCATCGACATCGGGTTGGGGAGCAGTATTGGACGATCAGTCAGTGTCAGGGGAATGGGATCGGATCAATGCGCAGAAACATATCAATGTTCTCGAATTATTAGCAGTGACATTAGCACTTCAAAAGTTGAAGAGCTTAATCCGAGACAAAATTGTCCTAGTGAAGACAGACAACTCAACAGTGGTGTCTTATTTAAACCGCCAAGGCGGGACGAGATCACCGGAGTTGTGCATGATGATTTGGAACCTTCTGCTGTGGTGCCAAGAGGGGAATGTTATTCTTCGGGCAGCACACATTCCAGGAAGACTGAACATCTTAGCGGATGCTGTCAGTCGAAGGACGGTTTGTCGTCCGACGGAATGGCAGCTCAACCAATCGGTAGCGGAGGTTCTATTCAAACATTGGGGCAAGCCAAATGTGGACCTGTTTGCGATGAAACAAAACGCAAAGATGGTCATATACGTGTCACCGATCCCGGACCCGCTAGCTCTAGCGGTAGACGCACTGGCGATAGGTTGGAAGGGAATGTACGCATATGCGTATCCTCCAACGATACTCATCCCAAAAGTTCTGGCAAAGATAAGAGAGGGTATGTGCCAAGTACTACTGATCACCCCTTATTGGCCAGGCCGATCATGGTTTACGGATCTGCTGGACCTTCTGGTCTGCAATCCAATCCCTCTTCCAGACAGAAGAGATCTAATCTCTCAGAACAGGTGTCTGTACTTCCACGACAGACCAGAAATGTTATCAAGCAACGTGCAATTAAGGGTGACTTTTCTGAGCAAGCAGCGAAGTTTTTCGCTTCATCCAGAAGAGGTTCAACCACTAAAACATATAATTATAGCATCAACAAATTTGCAGAGTGGTGTAAGGGAAGCGATATCGATCCCTCTTCTGCATCTGTTCAACACGTAGCAGATTTTATCTGTCATTTATACGAAGTTGACAAACTTGTACCTTCAACCCTAGCAGCATATACGTCTGCATTAGCTTCAGTCATTCCCAGTCTGGCCATTGAAGGAGTGGAAAATGACACTTTAAGTGAAGTTATTAAAGGAATGAGCACTCTGCGACCTAGACAGCCAATTGGGTCATTCCGTATAAGATGGACCAATGCCCGTCAACTCATAGTCACGGATTTCCTTCAAACTTTCTCAGTGTGAGCATATGGATGTTTTAGTTGAGCATGACAATTTTTTAACTGATATGTGAAATACTTTTTGAAAAATGCCCTCTCAAAGACCCCTATGCTAAAATTGACAAAAGTTTCAAGTACAAATCCAATGTTTGAGACATCATATCTCATCCAATATACTGTTTACAATACTAGATCTTTTCATTCTAATGCTCTGGTCAGCATACTTGAGGAAAATAACAAGCAATATGTGTTGACTTGTTTTGGGTGTGTTTTAGGGGTCACCAAAAACGTTAAAAACAGCTAATTTTCCTGTTTCAACAAAATTTGGTGATACAGTAAAATGTATATTATAGTTGCTGTAACTAAATGATTTCTACCCAGTTCACTAGAGCTAATATTAGCTTAGTAATATTTACTGACTAACAGCAAGGTTTGCTCATCAAAAAATTTGGGGGGCCCAATGCACCACCCCTGTTCACAAAAGAGGGCCAACTTCATCGCCTATTAAGTCAAAATAACCCCTTTCAATTTTTATTTTATTTTGGTGAATGGTAGATATATGGTCAATAGTTACATGGTTAAAACATGCACTCTTACATTTGTTCCCTTTTGGAGCTATGGCATATTAGAAATGTGATATTTTTGTAAAACTTGTACGATATTCCATTTTTGGGGGTTAATAATTTTAAAATTATAGGACCTAGAGGCATGAAACAAGTGATACAACCAGTTCTCCTGGTATATTAGAAGAACCAATCAGCATTCCCTGGTTATATAATACATAAACATCGATTTTCTAGGCCCAAAGACCTGACTCTGTTAAAATTTGACATTTTTCGCGACAATCTAATTTGTTTTAAAAAGTTTAAAATATCTCCACTTTAGCATTTTAGATACTTTTTCATCATAGGTGGACATTGAATGGTATATTATGGTCATATTAGTACAGCTACATGGACTTCTATGGCCATTTATAGACAATTTTGACACACTGCGACCAGGCCAATATGTGTAATATCTCATACTAAAGTATGCCTAAATGTCACCCATTTCATGGAATTATTTAATAAACTGAGACAGGCATTGGTTAATACACATGATATAATATAATAGTGTTAAGAGATAGTACATAATACTACATACCTCAGCAATAATTGATGATACGGTACATGATCCAGCATATACCGCTCCTCCAAATTATTTAAATAGTCCATTTATAAAGTCGATATCAGTTTGTGGAAAAGTGTACTGCCGGCCAGTTGCTGTCAATGGTGTTGACACCTTACTTAGAATGTCACAAAAAGGAACCCAGCACTGGTCTGTGCGCCTTGGCCAACTAAAGGATCGAGCTGATCCATGCGGCTTCATAAACGAAATGAGACAGTCCTCATTTTCTAGACTAATTTCTAACATTATGCCAAACCACCAATTTTTGTCATACAATGCACCAACATAGTCACTCAAAGACAGTTCCATAGGGATATTTAAATTCTGAATCTCTGATGACATACCAGGTTGTGTGTTAGAAAATGACCGAGTGTATGAAACATCATCAGTTGAAATTCGCTTTACTGTGATAGAGTTAGTGTCATTTGGAACAAACGAATGGAATGACCTGGTTCCTTGCACTGTTTTGGCAAGGAGATACCGCTCTTCCAACATTGTATGATGGCTCTGGATCTCATCTTTACTAACTAAGAAGAACTTGATCTTGCTTATGGTCTGTTGGCTGAATTCATACAATTCACTAGCATTTCGTATAAGCGCTGTTTGCAGACTAGCCCTTGCGGCTAAGCGCTTCACTGTGCCACCGATACCGTCGCAAACACCTTTACCATGGCTGGTAGCAAAGAAATGCCATTCTGCCTTAATATCAAAATCTGAATAATGATGGCAGACATTAATAAAGTTTTTGAAGTTCTTGTATTGTCCTGCACACCCATCACTAAAGTATTTAATTATATGAATATTGGGATACTTTTCCTTCAAATATCTTGTAAAAATCTCCTGAAAACAGTACACAGTATTTGTTTCGTGTTTCAGACACTCAGAGATGAAGCATACATTTTCTTCATTCAACTTTCCATAAGCCTTAACATAAAATGCCAAAGGATGTATCGTGACTTGAGAATTGTTCCAATAAAATCCCTGTACACAATCTTGCACAATAATGCTGTAATTTTCAGCAAAGTCGAGAACAACAATGGCAGTAGTGTCATCTAAATCATGTTTGCACGCTTTCAAGAATTCACTTTGAGATTTCGCTATGAAGGAATGTGGTGTTAATTCTTGGATCCGTTGACATAATATAGAAATAAAATCTTCAACTGATACTTCTCGGCGCATGATTTCAATTCGGTCTGTGGATACCCATTCATTGAATTTAATGATGTCATCCTCATCCATGTGCTCGTAAAGGTCTTGCTCTAAGTAAGTTTTGAGAAATGCAGTTCCTGGACACTTTTCACATCGTTGCAGCATGCAATTTCTAGAACTACTGTCACATACAGATTTGTCAATTAGGTTATGATAGTCTTCAGAGATAACATCCACCATAAACTTTACATTTTGGTGTTTTTCGCATACACAAACATTGTGGCTGCCGCTAGAAGAAACAGTTACACACCATTTGGGTCTTAACTCAACAAATTTAGAGAAACCAATTTTAAGTCCAGTTTCTGTTTTGAAATTAGCATGTACTTCCTTCAAATTTGTCAGGATTAGCCGTTTTTGCTTATGTTCTTTGGTACCACAAATTCTTATAGTAACAAAATCATTTTTCCCGGGTAATAGTCTAGATACAGTATCATCTTGGTAGTAGTTAATAACACTATCTAGTGTATGCTGATCAAGCTTATTTCTTTTAAAGGTTTCACGATCAGCGAGTATTCCATCATTCTGCGCAAGTTGTCTGGCTTGTTTCACCATATAACGCGTAACACCACATGGCTGAAAAACCTGAACAGTTTTATCTATCGACCATGATTTAGGTGTAATAGTCAATACTTGTATCTTTTGATTTCGTGATGACACAGACAGTTTTTCATTGATGTTCGATACCAAGTAGTCCACATCTAACTTAGAAGCACATGTACATTCAGTTTGTGAAGTGTCAGCAACTAATTTATTAGGTGGAAAACCTAGGTGGGATGCCACGTGACTTGTTGTTGCTTCTGCCATTTGTTTGATTTTTCGTTTACCATATGATACTTTCCTTTCTGAATGGACACTCTTTAGGGGAGAAACTCCAACTGCTGAGAAACTAGAGTTGAGGCATTCAGCATTACTGTACAAAGTATCTGCTATGGCCATTGATTCCGGTTCACTGTCACTACAATCTGTCAGGTTATTAATTTTCTGCAAACAATGATGGCAAATCTTTTGGCCAGGTTGTTTTCTCTCTCTAGTTTTCGACTGTATTAATGCCACAATTTCTTGATCTATATTAACTAGTCCCTTTTTAATAAGCTTTTTGTGAACTTTTAGGGGATCACAACATGAAGTGTTCTGCTTCATCATCGGGAATATATGCAGATAGTGTTTCTTGTGGCAACAGCACACTGTTTCTAAACTATCCTCACTCTGGCCACTTCTCATTGCAACAAGTGTTTTATCTGTAGCCGTCAATTGTACAACATCATTTACAGAGCATTTATCCGTAAACTTATGACATTTATCATTAGTGAGACGTCCAACTGAACAAAATGTCTCTGGTAATTCAGCCATTGTGCAACGTGTCCTAGTCAAAGTTTACCCTTTTCAAATTAAAAGGCCTAATTTATCATTAAAATGTATAGTGAATTATTAAATTTCTAAACTAAATATCTAAACATTTGTGTATCAGCAACAATGTCAATGTTTCAAAGCAGTAATTATTAAACACTTTCACTGGTCATGCTGCCTAATCTTGATCACTTAAAATGCTTGACTGAACTCTTGTTGATAGCAATACTTGCATGCAGATCTCTGAGAAAAACTGAGACCATGTGACTAATCAATATCACCTCACTACCTATGTCTATTACAGCAATTGACCTAATTATATACAAAGCTCTGAAGGTTGAGTTATTTTCTCTAGATATGAAATCTCTCAGTCTTTATTAACACTGGATAACTCAAGACTGAGTGATGAGCTGTTGCAGCTCGACCAGCTTACAGGACAAACTCTGTACCTGGTGTATATTTTGAAAATGATTTGACTGAAAATTATTGATGGCTAAGTCAGCAACAACTTATAGTCAAATTGTTTTTTAAATATTCTCCAGGCAATATGTTATTCCCATTGAAAATGTTGTTGAATAATGACTTGTAGTTTACCCACAAAAATGTCAAATTTTAACAAAGTAAGGTTTTGACATCTCTAAAATCCATGTTTATCTATTTTGTAAAAGGGAAATGCTGGTTGTTTCTTTTAATAAGGCAGGGAAACGCGCTACATCTCTTGTTTCATACTTCTAGAGTGTATACTTTTAAAATTATTAACCCCCCAAAATCGAATATCATACAAGTTTTTGAAAAAATATCAGATTTTGTATTTGCCATAGCTCTAAAAGTAAACAAATGTAAGAGTGAACCTTTTGGCCCTGTAACCATTGACCATATATATAACATTCACCAAAATATTAAAAAAATTGAAAGGGGTTATTTTGAAAAAAGATGTTATGAAGTCACCCCATTTTGGCGAACAGGGGTGGGGGTATGGCTCCCACAAAATTTTTGAGGAGCATATCTTGCCATTAGGTAATAAATATCACTAAAGTAGCAGTAGCTCTAGTTAACAGGATAGAAATCATTTGTGTAAACCAAATACAAATACATTTTACGGCATCACCAAATTTGGATTAAAATATGAAAAATCACATTTTTTGGCATTTTTGACGACCCCTAATACATGCCTAAAACAGGTCAGCACAAAATGCTTGTGATTTTCTCGAACTATGGTGACCAGACTGTTAAAATAAAAAGACCTAGTATTGTGAGCACTGTAGTCGGTGAGATATGAAGCCTCAAACAGAAATTTTGTTACAAATTTTTGTCAATTTTAGGCAGGGGGTATTGGATAGGCCAGTTTTCAAAAAGTATTTGACCTTTCACTATAATACTTGGAATTTCCTGTTAATACATACATATGCTTACTCTGACAAAGTTTGAAGGAAATCTGAAACTATGACTTGACGGATTTCAAAAATTTTGGTCCTTATATGGAATGACCCAATTCCTATCCCAGCATGGAATCTTTTCACATCAAGAGTATACTTACCTCCCTAATACTTTTGATATTGCTAAATATCGGCTTTCACTCAATAAAACACTCAGATTAAAAACAGTTAGGTGCCCCTACTGGGCAGGGAGTCAGAGGTAGTCCGGCGGATGCTCGCCCCACCACCGCGCATGCGCCGACTACTACTTCCTCTTTGCTCATTTATTGGCAAAGGGTTACATGCGGTTTTGTGTTCTTTATACTTTTCTGCGCGTTACCTTGTTTTTTGCTCACGTTTGACGATTATTTTTTGGTGGAAGCATGTCGGAAAGGGAGGATTCGCCTTTAGAAGGAGCGGGATCGCTTTATCAGGTGAATTCTTTGATATGCTAGCGTGTTTTGTCCCGGTTTAATGTATTTCCGGGACTCGCGCTTACCGTGATTAGCGCCTGATTATGTTGGTTTTTTACAACATGGTGCTTCATATGTCTCATTTCTCTTTGTGTTTTGTCCACAGGTATCGCATAGACGCTTTGATGGACTTCTCGGCACAAGAGGATATGTTTTCTCTCCACCACGGTTCCATTTCCTACTAATACTGTTAGGTTATCTAACCAAAAAGTCTATGTTCAGTGAGTTGGAGGCCTGTTATAAAGGTCTTCTCACTTTGCCCTCTTGCTCCAATTCCTTCCCCTTAGGTGGAGAGAATGTAGAGGCGTACTATGGTGGAGTTCTCCGGTTCATCACGTTGGATGGTTTGTCTATACAAGGATCAGGTATCTAATTATTGTAAACAAAAGGGGAGATAATTTCCCTTTTTGCCAATGCTAGAATTGGAAGGAGTTATCTCTGTATATCTGATTGTTGTGTACTCGAAATGCCAATTCAACGGAAATGTTCCGTTTACTTATACAATTCGTTCTTGCACTTGGTGCTTGTTGCGGATCGATTAATTTGGTCACGAGAGTGATGACGTCATAATCGGCCTTGACTTTTTTATTAACAATTAACGTTTTGTCCATGGCTGGTTCTTCTTGATTTCTGATCTTGATGATCCTGTCCTCTCTTTTAGTTGGTTTTGAGTTCGCTAACCTTAACTATCTTGCTCATTGTCCCTGTCCTTTGTCCTGTTTCAGAGACCTGGTTGCCCGTCCTGCGGGAGGTTTCTTAAAAGCCGCTTCGTCCCGCACTTGTGCTTCAGCTGCAGTCCCTGTGGACCGTTGCTGAAGTGCGACGTATGTAAGCAGTGGGGGGGCGAATTAATGTCTGATTTTCTCGCATTGCAGGCAAGGGAGAAGGTAATGGAGGAAGAGAGGAAGAAGAAGGAGAAAGTTTGTAAGAAGGGTAAGAAGAAGGCCTCATCCGCGGTGGATATGGAGGCCTTCAGGTCCGAAATGTTGCAAGAGATGCAGAGGACAATAAAGGATCTGGTCCCAGAGTTGCTTCGTGGCATGCTCCCTGGGCCAGCTCCTTTGTTGTCCTCGGCATCTGCTTACGAGCAGGTGATCCCCGCCTCTGAATCCGGTCTCTTTAGGTCCGGTCCGGTTGTGGATTCAGAGGTGGCCCCTTTGTTGGGGGCAGTCCAAGGCCCTGGCAGCAGGCATGGCGCCGCGCCGAGGGGCCGTGGACAACGGTTGTTGCTGGGACCCGCGGTCTGCTCATCAGACCCCGGGTATCCGCGCGCCGAAGGTGCCAAACCCTCCTATGGCACCTTTCCTGGCCAGTCCGGGTTAGCTCTCTTTGCTGACCCGGAGTCTAATCTTTCTGGCCAGGAAGAAGAGGATCTCCTGCTGGGGTCGCCTTCTGAGGACGTGGCCATGGAATACGACGTCTGTGCACCCCTCGCGGGGAATGCAGGCGACGTGTTCCATGGTTCTACTCACGCAGGAGTAGATTTCACGGTCCAGAGGGTGTCCCCGGGCGGTGCTGTTGACCACGGATACCGCATACCTCGGCTTGCCGATGGTATGGCTGGTGCTGGTCAGACCCGTGGTAGAGCGGTGTTTACCCCGCGCTCTGCCACGGCGCCTGCTCCTGGTCAAGCCGCGGATTTTAGCATGCCTGCTCTCTCGGGCCCGCATGCTTTTCCAGGCTTGCCAGGGGTATCAGCTTACCCGCCGTCGACATCAACTGCGAGTGCTCTGGAGGAAGACGAAGGCCCTCGTCTAGTAGAGCGCTCGCAGTTAGCCACGGAGGAGGATTGGTCGGACGCTTGCCAGTGGCTGGTAAGTGTTCGGCCAGATCTACCCGTGGAGCTGCCGGCTAGCCAGCGTGACCATAGGCCGTGGTTAGCTGGTAGGCCGGCGGCTACCGCTATGCCATCTCTGCCGCTTGCTGAGCATGTCGTGGACATGTTCGAAGCGGCAGAGGCGTCCATTAAGGTGAATGGATGTCTCGCGAAGGCCCCTCGCGAGGTGGCGAAGCGGTGCCGCATCGTGCCCCTGGATTACCAGCGGTACGGTGTGGTGCCGAAGCCAAGCGTTGATGATCGCGCGGCTTTGGGCGAAGATGCGCGGCCGGGCTCCCGTTCTGACACGGGAGTCTTGTGCTCGAACGCGTTGCGTTCGGCAAATGCCGCGCTGCGGGATGCGGAGGAGAGTGGGAGGGCGTCGATTGCCGCTCTGTCCCACGTCTCCCAGCTGCTACAAGGGGTGGTAGCGGCTTCCGCATCACGCCAACCAAGCCCGGTGACAGTCCAGAGAGCCATTCAGGATGGTATCAACCTGGCTTTGGACTGTTTGACGCGGGCGGTAACCAGAAGTGTCCGGGCGAGGCGCACGTTTGCGCTTGACAATCTGTGCCCGTCCCAGGACCTGTATAATAGGCTGCTGCGGACG
>CM067369.1:211131348-211217143 GCA_034401795.1 Chaetoderma sp. LZ-2023a | reverse complement strand
GCTTGCAGAATTTGGAGGTAAAAGATATGTTTCTGGAAATAGGCCACTAATATTACAAATGTATTAAATAGCTCTTGAGAAATTCAGCCTTGCGTTTGAAAAGTAAAACATTTCAAAACGTTGTGCATATGCAAAATCAGCTTTTTCAGTTCATATATTATATGACGTAATTAATCAGAAAATAGCAGATCTATTGTAATAGTTTGCAAATTTAGCAAAACATTTTGAAATGTTTTCCTTTCCAAATGCAAGGCTGTTATGTCAGCGAAAAGTTGGCAACGTGTAGTTTTCTTTTCTATAGCTGGTTATTCTTGTATTTGATGATTTACGGTAGCTCTGTTTATGTATATGACGTTACATACCTATTTTAAACATGTCTTGAGGGGACGCCTACTTTTGAACCCACTAAGTAGAGGATTGTTAACCCCTTTAACCTTCAAGTTTGTTCATGAAAATTGGCAGAACATGAGAAGACTATTTTTGAAAATTTATGATTGGAATAACTGGCTCAGTTACTTAGTTAGTCATAAATTTTCAGAAATAGTGTTTTCTTGGCTTGCAAATAGGCATTTTCACAAAACAACGTTAAAAGACATTTTTGGACAGTTTGAGTGTTAAAGGGTTAAATCTTGAAATGCTGGTGTCTCAATTTGAATGAAATGACAGGAAAGCTCTTGAATATTTTGAAACTAAAATGACTGGAATCAGTCAAATTCATTACAAAATATTCAACAGAACATTACTTATATCATAAAGAGTTTGTCATTTCTGGTCTCTAATTTTTAAATGGTTATGGCGGATTCACATACCCATATTAACCCTCTGATGCTCAAACTGGTCAAAACCAGCCTGTGATATGGTCTTGGCCAATGATTATTTTTGATATACGACATCTAAATCCGCTCAGTTGATCGAAATCCAGAACTAATATCTACATAGAGAGGATGTGTTGTATGCGCATGTGCAACACTAACCAAACTAGTCAAAATTCACAGACATTGCTGAAGACTGCCAGGATTTGTTAAATTAAATAGTGGATATCAAATTTTACTGATAAAAGTCAGAACTGGGAAAGACTTAGATTTGTTTTCAAAATATTGAGTGACTGAATAGATTGATTAAGTCGTACCTTATTCAATATGAATATAAAATAGAATGAAATAATTTGAAAATAAATGACAATCTTAGGTTTTAGCAGTGTGATTTTCTCAGCTTAGCTTCATTCATGGGGGAGGTGATGGCGGTGTGTTACATTCATGTTTTCCTACAAATTTTACATTGTATATCTAGGTTCACCCGCACAACCACCTCGCCAGTAGAATTTCTTACTAACTCCTGACTTTCAGTCAAATCATTTATAAAATGTTTACCGACATAGTCCGTGTGATATAAATATTACATGAATTTTGAAACAACTGAATTCTGTCAAGCAGTAGTAAGGAAAAATAAGTTAAATATTTTGTTGTCTTTTCTAAGGTCAATAAGCCAGGCAGCCGGAAAGAGTCTCGCATCATTAGGAGAGGAGGACAGTAATAATACACAGTGCGTATATGTACAGGGATTATAAGGGGATCCATTCCTAGCTATGCCACGCCCATTTCTAGATATTCACCGCCCATTTCTAGGTAAGCGCGCCCCCAGTTTTTACGTGTGTTGGAAATTGGAATCGATATGAAACATTGAAACCTGAATTTACAAAATCTAACTTTCTACATGTAAGTTGTTGAATATGTTGAAACTAATTTAACTGAGGACAGGCAGCAACAGCTCCCAGACAAATTAGTTTTAAAATATTCAGCTGAATGTTTATTAACTCTTTCTTGACGAATCCGGCGAAAACCGGCCTATGCAGTGGTCTTAAAGAATGTCTATTTACAGACCAAGAGAAGACTATTTTTGCAAATTTACAACAGGAATGCCTGGCTCGTGCCTGGTTCGATAACCGAGCCAGTCATCCCAAGTGTTAAATTTTCAGAATAGTCTACTCTTGGCCTGCAAATAGACATTTAATAAGAAAATTCTTTGGATTTTTTTAAACATATTAGTCATTAAAGGGTTAAATTGTAAATTCATCAAACATACAATTTGTTCACTAGTGACAGACCTTTCAATTTCTGTGATGCGCTATACATCATTATGAAAGTGCTACCTTATGACGTAATTGATTATGATGTCAGATTCTTGAGTGTCAGCTCAGATCCCTCCATTGTTAGTAATGTCTTCACTTTATGGTTCCGTGATAATCGTGATTACTAAATTTTAGAAGTATGGCTAGCTTATATAGTGTGAGCACTGATGTTAAAAGATGTTCTCAAAATTCAAATCTGTCAGCTTAAAACATGTTATAATATATACAGTAAATGTATATAACAACTTTTACTGATGTATTATATTTATCAACTGGTCGATCTAGCCGCTTCTACCCACCCTCATTGCCCTCGTAATGGTGCATTAGATGCATGTGTTCTGTTGAGTCGGATGTTCTCTATGTGTACATCTATTTTCTTCTCTCACGAGCATATATGTGTGTTACCCCCTACCACCCCCCACACCCCACCCCACCCATTTTGGAAGATGTTTTATTTTTAGCTCACGTGGCCTGAAAGGCCAAGTGAGCTTATGCCATGGCGACCATCCGTCTCAAGAACCACTCGGCCGATTTCAATTATATTTGGCAGGAACCATCCTTAGGGCATAGAGATTCAAGTTTGTTCAAATGGAGCCGATCGTCCATCTTGGATTTTGGCAGATTTTTAGAAACGTCTTTAAAAATCTCCGAAACTGCTTGGGAGATTGATGCAAACCTCATGAAATATGATTTAGGGCAAGTGCTGAACCAAGTTTGTTCAAGGGAAATAGATTAGTAAAATGGTTTGGCGGCCATCTTGGTTGACCTAGTTGTAGCGAAAATTACTTCTCCAGAACCGCTGAAGGGATCTGGCCGAAATTTGGCAGATATGATTAGTCCCTAAGCACCATTAAAGTGTGTTCAAGAGAAGTTGATCCGTCAAAAAAACATGGCCACCATGGGCCAATCAAAATATAGCATGTTTGGCGGCCATATTGGATTTTTTTATTTTGAGGCCGAAATTGGTTTTGTATGTGTTTTGGGGTATTCTGAGCTCAGATTTGACATTTTCAAAGCTGTCGGATGAACGGTTTGGCGGCCATCTTGGATCATTTTCCCGGCAAAAGCTCCCATACTAAAGCAATGGGAAATTTTTATGTTTTCTTCTCGAGAACTACCTGGCCGATTTCAATTATATTTGGCAGGAAGCATCCTTAGGGTGTAGAGATTCAAGTTTGTTCAAACGAAGCCGATCGGCCAATTGGGTCAGTGGCCATCTTGGATTTTGGATGATTTTTAGCAACGTCTTTAAAAATCTTCTTCGAAACCGCTTATGGGATTGAAGCAAACCTGATGAAATATGATTTATGGCAAGAGCTGAACCAAGTTTGTTCAAGGGAACTTGATTTGTCAAATGGTTCGGCGGCCATCTTGGTTGACCTAGTTGTAGTGAAAACGACCCAGAACCGCTGAAGGGATCGGGCCGAAATTTGGCAGATATGATTAGGACCATAAAGGTTTGTTCAAGCGAAGTTGATTAGTCAAAAAATGGTTCGGCGGCCATCTTGGGCCAATCAAAATATAGCATGTTTGGCATCCATATTGGATTTTTTTATTTGATGGATTTTGAGGCCAAAATTGGTTTTATGTGTTTTTGGGTATTCTGATCTCAAATTTTGCAATTTTTTGAAACTGTCAGATAAACAGTTTGGTGGCCATCTTGTTGATAAAGATCATACTAGTTCAAATGCCTATGGTCCGGGTGAGCGACACGGCCCCTTGGGCCTCTTGTTGTTTACTTGTGTACAATGCTAAGAATTAATTCTTTTGAAAACTGCAAACGAGATACAACACATTTTTGCAGTGTACATATATGTAACTCTCTGTTAAATATTTAACCTAGACACATGCTGGAGTAAGAGTGTTGGTATTCTGTTCTGTCTTCCTGTTTGCTGTTATTTCTCAGGAATTCTTGATCCCTGAAGAATGTTGTTCCCACTAAGTAGTAAGATTTCTGATCTATGCTCTGGATTCAGATACAGAGGCAAAACACGAGCCAGATCCTGATTACATTCTGATATTGTTTATTGTTACTTTCCTGGATAGTAGCAGTGAATTCCAGTTTAATGTACCTTTCCAGTTTTAGCTATGCCCTGCCCATCTCTAGCAACATCAGCATCCAGTCAAATTATTTTCAAAATATTCAACAGACTGTTTATTAAATAGTAGAGACATACAATTCGTACAACGTGTCAGACTATTAAGTGTTAAAGACGGGCCAAATAGAATCATTTATGACATAATGATTATGACATCATCCTACACGCCACTTAGCTGATTATGACGTCATATGATCGATGGTAAACTTGGAAAGTTTAGTTATTGCCCTCTTTCTGTAAGTGGAAGAGAGTATTGCAATCAGGTCAGTATGTCTCTCTTTGTGTTCGGAGAGGTATCTAAAAAACAACGGATTTGATTTGGATTCAATTTTAACACACTGAACTTGCTTAAGGAACTTGCCATGCAAGAGGATTACCTGACTTTGGCCATGATCCGGCTAAAAGAACCTTGATCCAGATCGGATCCAATTTTGGATCTATGGATATTTAAAAAACTACAGGTCTGATTTTGCTAACATTTTAACACCAGAAAAAGTGTAACCCTACACTAGAATTCCACAACACCTTAATAGTTAACCCTTGAATTTGGTGAGGCAAATTTTCATTTTCTCGTAGAAAATGTCCATTTGCAGACCAATAGAAGACTATTTTTTGTAAATTTACCACTGGAATAACTGGCTCAGTTATCGAGCCAGTCATTCCAGTGGTAAATTTTCAAAAATAGTCATCTGTTGGTCTGCAAATGGCCATTTCTCAAGACCACTGCAGAAGGCATTTTTGGCTGTTAATGGATAAGTATCAACAATAGATACAGGGATATCTCTGGCATGAATCATGCAATGTGAATATTCTCAGAGTTATATGTCTATAATTTGTTCTTTAGATTCCTCTACCGTAATGTAGGATTTATGTTAATTATTCCCTCACCTATCTACATTGTTTCAGAGCATTACAGTTCCTTTACCCATATGGTGCCACAATGAATGTCATTAAGCCATCAATAGCAGCACTTTCATCTGGCAGCGTATCATTCCCTCTCAATAGGCCTGTGTGTTCTCTTTATAAGGCCAGAGTAAGTATAGTACGATTTGGCAATAAAAACCTAATTTTTGCTATCCATTTGCAGGCCAAGAAAACAGTATTTTTGAAAATTTACCACTAGTGACTGCCTCGATAACCGAGCCAGTGGTTCCAGTGATAAAATTTCAAAAATAATTTTTTTGGCCTGCAAATGAAAACTGGCTATGCAAAACATTTGTATTTTCTTGACCCCTACACCTTTGATGATCAAGCCAGCCAAAAACAGTTTCTGTAGTGGTCTTGATGACTACATTTGCAGGACAAGGGAAATTTTGACCATTAAAAGGTTAATTAATATGAATAGGATGTTGCAGGCTTTGAAACGCTGTTGACACAAAATGGCATTAATATACTACTATATATGACCTTCAAGATGTCCGTCCCTTCAGCCTATGAACATATAAGCGTAATAACATCAATACATGGATCCATTTCTAGCCCATGTCCCGTCCATTTCTGCTATGTCCCATCCATTTCTAGCTATGTCCTGTCCATTTCTAGCTATGTCCTGTCCATTTCTAGCTATGTCCCATCCATTTCTAACTGTGTCCTGTCCATTTCTAGCTATGTCCCATCCATTTCTAGCTATGTTCCGTCCATCTCTAGCTATGTCCCATCCATTTCTAGCTATGTCCCGTCCATTTCTAGCTATGCCTCGTCCATTTCTATGTCCCGTCCATTTCTAGCTAAGTCCCGTCCATTTCTAGCTATGCCCCATCCATTTCTAGCTATGCCCCGTCCATGTCTAGCTTTGCGCCGTCCATTTCTAGCTATGTCCCATCCATTTCTAGCGATGCCCTGTCCTTTTCTAGCTATGTCCCATCCATTTCTAGGTGTGTCCCATCCATTTTTAGCTATGCCCATCCATTTCTAGCTATGCCCCATCCATTTCTAGTTGTGTCCCATCCATTTCTAGCTGTGTCCCATCCATTTCTAGCTATGCCCCATCCATTTCTAGCTGTGTCCTGTCCATTTCTAGTTATGCCCCGTCCATTTCTAGCTATGCCCCGTGCATTTCGAGCTATGCCCCGTCCATGTCTAGCTACATGTATGCGCCGTCTATTTCTAGCTGTGTCCCGTCCATTTCTAGCTATGTCCCATCCATTTTTAGCTATGCCCCATCCATTTCTAGCTATGCCTCATCCATTTCTAGCTGTGTCCCATCCATTTCTAGCTGTGTCCCGTCCATTTCTAGCTATGCCGCATCCATTTCTAGCTATGCTGCATCCATTTCTAGGTGTGTCCTGTCCATTTCTAGCTGTGTCCCGTCCATTTCTAGCTATGCCCCGTCCATTTCTAGTTATGTCTTGTCCATTTCTAGCTATGCCCCGTCCATTTCTAGTTATGTCTTGTCCATTTCTAGCTGTGTCCCATCCATTTCTAGTGAAGCTTATCCCACTTTACACGAGTTGGAATCGATTTGAAACTTTAATTCCCGGAATCTAAATTTCAGTGAAACCATACATGTAAGCTGTTGGATATGTTCAAATTAATTTGACTGTCGCCTGTTGCTGCCCTATAAGGCAACAACAGCTCCCACTTAAATTTGTTTCAAAATATTCAACAGAATGTTATAAACCATAAATTCATGAAATTTATACAATTTGTACATCTTCATGATAGACTTTTTTTTCTAATCTTATGACAGCTATATCATTTTAAAAAGTGTAAATATAGATATGAATAGCCTATATCCGTAATAAGTGTTTGGTCTTAATTTACCTGTTTCAGTCTGGTTCAGGTAAACTGTCAGTGCTTGGATCAGTACATATGTTCTCAGATCAGTATATAGACAAAGAGGAAAACAGCAAAATTCTGGTAAGATATCATATAGCTAGATACCTAATGACCCTTTAATGGTCATTCATGCCAAAACCAGCCTATGTTATGCTCTTTTGGAATGTTAATTTACAGGCCAAGAGAATA
The DNA here is from genome assembly GCA_034401795.1 of Chaetoderma sp. LZ-2023a. Taxonomy (NCBI): domain Eukaryota; kingdom Metazoa; phylum Mollusca; class Caudofoveata; order Chaetodermatida; family Chaetodermatidae; genus Chaetoderma; species Chaetoderma sp. LZ-2023a. The sequence continues at coordinate 211,209,949 of CM067369.1, read as the reverse complement.
CAATTTTAGAAAATTTACTACTAGGCTCAGTAACCGAGCCAGTCATTCCAGTGATAAATTTTCAAAAATAGTATTCTCCTGACCTGTAAATGGACATTCAGTAGGCAGATATTATAATATTCTTGTCGAAATTTGAATGAGAATGTTTGCAGATAATTTTATGAATGCATGAACAGAGTATCTTTGCCTTATGCTTAGTTTATTTTAACACTGAAATCCCAGTATCTACATTTCACACCAATGATACAGGAAACATGTAAAGGTATGGAATTTTTCTTTTCTTAGCTGTTCATTTTAAATGGAAAGTATCTGATTACACAAATCACAATGTTTAAAAAGTAGTAAATTGTGTCCGTGTCTTCATTCGTCTCTTGTCTGCTTACAATATAAACCTAAAGCTTTTGAAGTTCCATGTAGATACATATGTTAATACATAGTTCACGCAGAACAATGATTCAAGCTTCATAACATTTCCTTACAGATGGAATAATACATTATATACATGTTTGAGTTTTCTGTAGCACATGCCATGTTATAAGCTACCATCCATGGTCTTAGCCAAGGCTACCATTATGCTCCCCAAGATATTTCGGGGGAGCATATAGTCGCCGCTTTGTCTGTCCATTCATCCATCCATTTGCCCTTTACAACCTTTCCATGCCATAGTTTCAATGCATATGTACACTCATGAAACTTGGTATGTAGATGCATTTTATGGAGAGGTGCAGTTTGTGAAAAGTAGGTCAGTGTGACTTACTTTTGACCTACTTTTCACGTTTCATTGAACATTGCAGAAAATATTTCTCCGGGCTGTAGCTTCAAGAGTTTTTGGTATACAGGAACTAAACTGGATATGTGAATGCATCTTACGGAGGCGGTGTACAGTGTATGAAAAGTATGTCAGCATGACATACCTTTGACCTACTTTTCATGGTTCATTGAACATTACAGAACATGTTGGTCCAGTTATAGTTTCAAGTTTTTGGCATACTGGAACTAAACCTGGTGTTTGGATGTATTATACGCTGAAGGTGTATTGCATATGAAAAGTTGTGACCTACTTTTCGTGGTTCACTCAGCATGCTTTTGAGCTACTTTTCATGTTTCACTGAATATTGCAGAGAATCTTTGCCTGGACCATACTTTGTAGTGTCCCTACGGACTATGCCTTCGGGGGCCATGCATCTGTTTACTGATATACCTTGTTGAAAACTTATCACTGGAATGACTGGCTCGATTAGCGAGCCAGCCATTCCAGTGGTAAATTTTCAAAAAGTCTTCTATTGGTCTGCAAATGAATATTTCCAAAGACGGCTGCAGAAGCCATTTTTTGGCCAGCTTGATTGTTAAAGGGTTAACTTCTGATGTATTCTGTTTCAGGATGTTTTGATACAGTTTCTAACAACAGATGATATCAAGTTGAATCAGATAGATGCAGATGACCCAGAGGTAAATTATTCTCAAATAACTCTGCCTAGATTAAAAGCTCGTTTATATTCTCCACCTTTTTATGTTGACTTTACGAAGTAAAACAAGCTATTGCGATAACCTGCACGTCGTCGGGCGGCGGGGGTGACAGCATTAGCGTCCAATTTGCGTTTAGCTCAACATTTCAGTTTATATCTCAGGTTTGGTTAATCATACTGGACCCAAACTTGGGCACATGCTTCCGTATAATGACACAGCATCTCACAATGAACTTGGGGTTACGGTCACTGTGACCTTTGTAAAAACCTAGCTTTTTTCAATATTAACATTTTCCGTTTATCTCAACTTTTCTATTTATGTCTCAGCTTTGTTTAATCATATTCGACCCAAACTTGGACACATGCTTCCATATAAGGACATGACATCCCACAACAATGTTGAGGTCAAAAAGTCAAAGGTGACCGTGCTAAAAACATTGGGTTAATCATGCTGGACCCAAACCTGGATATGTGCTTTCTTATAATGACCCACCCTAAGGTCAAGGGAGCTTATGCCATGGCGGCCACCCGCCGCGTGTCCATGGTCCATCCATCAAATCGCTTCTCCTTAATGCTTTGACCGATTTCAACCAAATTTGACTGGAAGAACCCTATGCTGGTACCCTCCAGAACTTCTATTGAGAATTTTGATCGGTCAAATTTTTTGATGAAAATTTTACAGGAAATTGTCAAAATGCTATTCCTCCTTAATTGCATGACATAATTCAACCAAATTTGGCTAAACAGATTCTATGCTGCTAGGCTCTAGAACCTATATTCAGAATTTTGATTGATCAATTTTTTGAATGAAAATCTTAGATTTTATGAATAATTTACCGGAAATAGTCAAAACGCTACTCTTCATTAACAGCTTGGTGGGACTTTACCCTAGTTGGCAGGAACTATGTGGGTAGGCTTCAGAACTTGTATACAAAATTTTAATGTGTAACTTTTTTGGGATGAAAACCTTAGATTTTATGAAAAATTTGCCGGAAATTGTCAAAATACAACAGCTTTGCGGATTTCAACTTAATCCAACTTCAATTAAACTTGTGTGGAATGCTCCTATCGTGATCAGCTTCTAGAATTCTAATGAGAATCTTGATTGGTCAAAGTTTTCGGCAGCCTGGATCTTGGATTTTCCAGACATTTTCCAGCAGAGTAAATTGCTACTACTACTTAATCAATGACTAGATTTCAAACAAACTTGGGGTGGGGGTGTGGTTGGGTGCGGTCGGTTGTGATTGGATGATCCTATGATGAGAATTTCAATTGGTCAATTTCTTTGGTGGTCATCTTGGATTTTCCGAGAATCTATCTATCATGTCTATTTAAATGGAAATTGTTCTAATGGTTCAGGTGAGCGTCACAGGCCCTTGGGACCCTTGTTAATAAGTGTATTGATAAGCCTTCTATATTTATTTTATGTTTGAAGTCAAGCTTCATAGATCGTTGTAAAGTTGAGCATGGTTGCATTGAAATCCCATTTCTGGTTATAAACACTTACCACTCTAATGTCAAAATTTAATTTTCAAATTAAATTAAAGGATGAACTGGTTCATTTTTCAACAAATCTGGTGAATATCATCTACCAAAATCATCTAAAAGGTTACTTTGCAATGGACAGTGTAAAAGATAGAATATTGACATCAGAGTTGTAAGGTTTGACACTGATAGTCTAGTTACCCTAGAATGGTGTGTGCAGTTCTCCGGATATATATATGTATTTGCAAGCCAAAAGAATACTTTAGAAAAACTATTACCAGAACACTGACCTTTAAGCATTTAAGATTTTGACAATAAAATTAAAAATTCTGACTAGTAAATGTCCATTTGCATTACATGAAGACTATTTTTGAAAATATGCCACTTGAATTATTGACTCGGCTATCGAGCCAATCATTTTAGTGGTAAAGTTTCAAAAATAGTCCTCCTGGCATGCAAATGGACATTATACATGTACCCTCCAGAATGTCTATTCAAAATTGTGATTGGTCAATTTTTTTGGTGAAAATCTTTTATGATAAATTTACCAGAAATTGTCCAAAAATCATTCTTTTGAATATTTTGAAACTAATTTGATTGGACGCTATTACTGCCTATTGAAATTGTGATTCTGTGGATTCAAAGTATATGAATCGATCCCAACATGTGCAAAGCGTGGGTTGAGCTTAGCTTAAAAATGAGCGGAGCATAGCAAGAAATTGATGCCTCTATTATCTCAAGTCATTGTGTTGTCTTGTATTTAACCCAACACTCGAATTAATTCAAGAAAATTTTATTTTCCTCATAGAAAATGTCCATTTGCAGACCAAGAGAAGACTATTTTTAAATATTTACCACTGGAATGACTAGCTCAGTTATGAAGCTAGTCACCCCAGTTGTAAATATTCAAAAATACTCTTCTTTTGCTCTACAAATAGCCATTTCTCAAAGCCAATGCAGAAGCTGTTTTTGGGTGATGAGTGTTAAAGGGTTAAGATAAATATACATTTCTAAAGTTTAATTCGTTTACATTAGTGTTTCTCTGCAGTTATGCATGTTAATGTCTCTTATTATGCTCACGCTGGAGGAGGAAGATGCTGTTGCATTCGAGTGTGCATGTGTGCGTGTGCGTGTGCGTGTGTGTGTGTGTGTGTGATTGGACTGCTTTGTTGCATGCATGGCTTATTACAGGAAACTGTTTTATACTTACTATGTCAGATTTCTGATTACAACATGCTACCCGATGTGGCTAACATGGCCGATGAGTTGAAGACCTGTCTGCAAGAGAGTGATGACATTCCACGGGACATCACCACACTGTTTGATAATTCCATGTTTAAACTGGACACAAATCTTGTTCCGAAAGCAATCGGGTAAGACATGCATTGCACTTGAGCAAGGCCATTCGCTTCATCAATCTTATTGAATTTTGCACTTAAGCATGTTAAATCTATGTTTAGCCCATTATTGGTCAGAATTGGTCACGAAAATTTTAATATTTATTCACTGAATATCCATTTGCAGGCCAAGAGAAAGTGATTTTTTGAAAGCTTACCTGGCCTGTAAATGAACATTTCTTAGGTTTCTGGTCAATACCTGTTAGGATTGATGAATCCAGTTTATCGATCAATCATATGACATAATAATCACCGTCACATGTACGCTGACATTGTAATCAATCATGTCATGAATGATGCGATTTAGTCCGTCATAGATGCTTAATAGTCTGTCAAGTTGTACGAATTGTATTTCTTTACTAATTCTGTTGAATGTTTGAAACTAATTTAACTGGCCGCTGTTGCTGCCATCCATCCAGTCAAATTAGTTTCAAGATATTCAACGACTTAGCTCTATAGTTTTCTGGAAATTAAGATACAGTGTGCAGGGATCGATTGACCCCAACATGGACAAAGCATGGATGGAGCTTAGCTATAAATGGGAGGGGCATAGCTAAAACCGGATTTCTCCATTGCAAGGAAATTTGTGTTGCTTGCAATATCCTGTTAATTAGTTATATTGTTTGGCAGCAGTAATGCGGTACAGTCTGCATGCAGAATTGCAATAGATGAATCCACTTTTAGCTATGGCCCACCTATCTCTTGCTAAGCTCCAGCCATGCTTTGTCCATGTTGAGATCGATCATACCCTGAACTTGTTGAATCTCAATTTCCAGAAAACTATGCCGGTAAACTGTTGAATATTTTGAAACTAATTTGACTTGGTGCTGTAAAATGGTAAAGACATACAATTCATACAACTGACGGACTCTTAAAAGTTCCTGACGGACACTAAAGAGTAAAGACTGTGTTTGCTAGTCTTTTGTTGCGACTTGCAACTGGTATAAGTAGGCCTTAACCATTCTGGGTTCTGACAGCGCTGCCTGCCTACGTCACAACTATACATGTAGCGCATCGCAAATATAGCGTACCACACTAATGTTTTTTCTCTTATTTTGTTACAGCGCCTACGAGCAGGTTAATGTTAAACACGAGTCCTTATCATTGATTGCGCCCAGCTTTGAGACACCATTGCCACCACTCAATCCTGCAGTAAGACATATATGTTTATCAATGTATTATTATTATCCTCACGTTTAAAAAAACCAGGGATATTGTAATCGCTTCCGTCTGTCTGTCTGTCCGTCCGTCACGCTATCTCCTCCCAAACCACTGAATGGAATTACGTCAAATTTGGTATGTGGGTTACCCATATGATTCTGCTTTGCAAGACGATATTTAGATTTGGCTCCCTCCTCTGACACTGTTGGATGGAATTCAACCAAATTTAATATGTCAGTTACCCATATCAATGTGGAGTATATGAGCACATTTACATTTGGCCCTGCCCCCAGAGAGTGGGGGAATGGTGTCAAAAGGTCATGAAATTGATTGTAATGCAACTCCTCTGAAATCGTTAGACGGAACTCAACCAAATTTGATATCTGAGTTACTTCTATAATGGTGGAGTGCAAGAGGCCATTTGATTTGGCTCCGCCCCCAGGGTGCGGGAGAGGAGTCAAAAGGTAAAATTTTAATCTGCAGAAATTGATTGTAATACATCTCCTCCGAAACCATTGGATGGAATTCAACCAAATTTGGTATGTCAGTTACCCATATCATTGTGGAGTGGATGAGCACATTTACATTTGGCCCCGCCCCCAGGGGGTGGCTGATGGGGTCAAAAGGTCATGAAATTGATTGTAATGCAACTCCTGCCACTGTTGGACAGAATTCAACCAAATTTGGTATGTCTGTTACCCATATGATCGCGAAGTGCAAAATGACATTTACATTTGGCTCCGCCCCCAGGGGTTGATTGTGGGGTGTGTCAAAAGTTCAAAGCGGTGCACGTGGGGATTTGCGATGACGCGTCATCGACCAATCAATCTAGTATATATATATATATATATATATATATATATATATATATATATTTATATATATATATATATATATATATATATATATATATATATATATATATACTGACATTCCAATGAGATTGTCATGCTACATGCACTACATAGTTCATATTAAATTAATATGTTTACTATGAAATATAGACATGACTATTCTGGTGCTATTGAATACTTGAGATGCGAGTTGTATAATTTAAATTAAACCATATGGTTAAATAAGCAATATGTACTTATTTTATAGCTCATGTTCACTGACAAGATATTGATTCTCCATGTCTATTTTAAATTACGATCTTGATGCGTTTTCCTTTCACCCAAACTTCATAAATCTTGTGACCTCCGATTGTTATGGAATTTCACCCAAATTGTGGCATGCCAATTTTCAGTGCCAAATCCTGGTTGTTTGACCATATGGGCACTTACATACAATTCTGATACTCTAGTATGATTAACATATATACATTAGCTATACGTGTACGGAGTTCTGACTTTCTTCATACTGAAATAATTTCTAATTCAAGGTACCTGCCTGGACCTTCTCACCGGCCTACGCGAGTAACGGCCAGCAAATGCGGTAATAGTTTGATAGGCCAGAAAGGTTAATCCTGATGTTAAAATTCTATTACAGCTAAATCTCAATCACAGATTTATCAGTTGAACCAACAAATTGCTTTATTGATAATCACATGTCTATACGCATATGCTATACAGGGCATAATTTATCTGGTATCGCATCTCAATTTGCTCTACATATTTAAGCAGTTGCTATACATTCTGCAACATGCATAGCTGTATCTGCTATGCAAAATTTGTACGCAATTGCAATTTATCATTGATTTTCAAAATTCTATCATTAACCCTTTTAACAACAAATCCCTGAAAAAGTACAATCTTTACAATGTATAGCATATTTTGTTGAATATTTAGAAATTAATATGACTGGAAGCCATTGCTGCCTAAGGCAGCAATGGCTTCCAGTCATATTAATTTCAAAATATTCAACAGCTTTCCTGTTTCTTTGCTCTGAGATTGACATACAGGGAATTTATCGGTGAAAGAGTTGATTGCTATACATTTTTGCCGATAGCTATACAATTTATAGTTTGCATAGCAATGCATGCTATGCAAATATTACCTTCTAAATTATGCCCTGCTATAAACAGACACATACTTTGTGTAGAATTTCATCAGCATCATGTGCAGAAAGGTTATATAATCGAGCACCATGTCCTTTCTATCTCGGAACATCAATCAGACAGATAATAGCATTGATCTTGCACTGAGTGGCGGCCAGGAGAGCGCTCCTGTCCGGGAGCATTTCATAAAATGAATCTGTATGTCACTGTGTTCATCGGACCATTCAATGATTTCTCAACATACCATTCGTTCTCATAGAGGCACTGAAACGTTGCATGCCACCATCATATCCATCTGAAATGGTCACCCGGGGACCTCTTGGTGATTTGATGTGGAATGACCCATAAGCACCATTTACAAAGTATTTTCGTATCTATTTTCAGGTTTTTCCGCCAGCATTTCGAGAACTAGCACCGCCATCTCTAGATCTGTTCGACCTTGATGAACAATTTTCTTCGGAGAAAGCACGACTGGCACAGATCACTAATAAATGTAAGCTGGACACGAGATAGTTCTGCACGTACTTATTTATCTCAGCTGATGTTTAGGATGTCACTTAAATACTTGAGACATCAGCTGACTTTATTCTGTTCTCTACATTATCCTTTCAAGTGTTTGTTTTCAAAATGGCGAACTACTGAGCACTGCTGACCAGGGTCTCTAACAATGTCATTCTAAAAATTCACATTGGTCAGTCTTCTCTCTGCCATCTCTCACAAATTCAATAAACGGATGGTCCTACAATGTACCTTTCATACTATTTCAACATTGGTCTTACTTTTCCTGCTTTTTACTTGTATGTATGATTACTGTATTCTGCGGCTGTAGTAGTAGAAACATCCTACAGCTGCAATCAGTCCTTCGCTTTTGCCCACTGTCTTGTCCTCAGCCGAATTCCTTAGCTTCCCCAGGTCCATTCTTGACTTGAGTGTACTGAGTCCTGCTTTCTTGAGGTCACCTCATAGCACGCTTAGCAGATTTTTGCAATGACGTCCTCTCCTGGCTTTGTATTTGCTGGCTCCGAGTAGGGCAAATTCCAAGGCTCTTTGTGCTGGTGTCTCTTCTGGCATCCTTAGCACATGGCCAAACATGGACTATTTTTGCTGGCCGACTTTTACAGACAGTGGCGACATATTACACATCTTGTATAATGCATCGTTGGAAATTATGCTGTCTGGCCATCGGTGTGCAGTGATGGTGCATAGGTGTTGGCAGTAGCAGGCATCAATGTTGGCAGTGGCAGGCATCAAGTTTATCTAGAGCTGGCTTTGGAGCTGCCCAGCTGTTACAGTTATACAGTATCAAGAATACGCAGTTTGCATTTTATAACCATAGCCTTTTTATCAAGGGCATCTTTGATCTACGAATCCATAGCTACCAGAAGGACTGGAAAGCTATGTTCCCCATGACGCATCGTGCAGCAATGTCATGAGCCCAGGATTTTACTTTTCCTCCATGGTTCGCCGCCATGAAGTGGATCATCATTTTCTTTAGTTTCATGCTTTGTAGATAGGTATATGTGGTTGAACTCTGTTTTGGATTCATTCATAAAGAGATTCTCAATTTTTAGTTTGCTTGCAGCTATTGGGAGAAGTTCGGCATAGAGTAACATTGGATAGGATTTTCCGTATGCTGTTGAGGAGCACAATGGGCCGCAGATTGGCTGGTGGGCCAGAGGGCTGTTTGGGTAGTGTGATAAGGGTGCCTTGGGCTACAGCATCGATTGGAAGGTGGTGCATAAAAGCTGAATTGATTAGGTGCATGATCAGTTTTGAGATAATGTCACTTACATATTTGAATAGTTCATTGCTCATGCCATCAGATCCAGATGCACATCCATTTTTCAGCGCTTTAAGTGCCTTCTGAACTTCTGCTGTTTTAATTAGTGTTAGTAATGGCCTGGGGTCTCCTGAGAACGGATGTAAGGGCTCATCATCATTGTCAGTGAACTGTTCCTTGAACCGTTCTCGGATCGCCTCGGCTTTTCCCTGGTCAGTCCCGATAACGTGTCCTTCAGAGTTGTGTACAGTGAGTGGTGGTGTGTAGTCAATAACTCTCAGGGCTCATTCTGCCTGAAACATTTTGTGACAGTTATCCGTGGCAGTGATTTCATCTGCTAGGGAGTCTGCTTGTTGAATAGCAAGATCTTTTAAGCGTTCGCTAATGTTGCACAGAATGTTATAGCGCTCCCGCCATAGTTTGGTGCGGTCTTCACTTTGGCCACTTTGATAGATGAGCAGCTGTAATGCTTTCTGCTCTGCTGACAGTTTTACTACTAGAGGGTCGTGAGTATACCTAGTTTGGTTGTTTTTAAGAACACCTATGGTGCTGGTAGCTGATGATTACATAGATTTCAGTATTTTGGTTATGGCTTCATTGTGGGTAGGTACTTAATAAACCAGCATTTCCAAGAGTTGGTTTGTCTGTCTGTCTGTCCGTCCGTCCGTCCGTCCGTCCGTCCATCCATCCGTCCGTCCGTCCGTCCGTCCATCCATCCATCCATCAGTTAGTCACAAATGTTTATTCCGGGCTGTTGTACGTATACAATAATAAAACTATTGTAGGATTAAGGGATGTAGTGTAGCAAAAGTAGGTCGGTGTGACCTACTTTTTACACTTCACCCGCAGCTACCACGATTCTGTCGACCTTGTTATGATACTCTCCTACTTTTTATCAGAAAAGAAATGGTCAATTTTTAGCTCACTTGGCTCAGAGGGCCAAGTGAGTTTATGCCATGGCGGCCATCTGTCCATCGTCCCTCCTGGCGGCGTCTGTCCGTCAAATCGCATCTCCCTAGCAGTTTGACAGATTTCAATCAAATTGAGCTGGAAGGATCCTATGGTGGTGGGCTCCAGAACAGTTGTTCAGATTTTTGATTGGTAGATTTTTTGTCTCACCTGCGAAGCAGAAAGCGAGACATAGGTATCACGTTTCTGACAGTGGCAGCATAAACATTAAGGTTCTGCGTTTAGTAAAACTCAGCTTATATTTCCGATTGATTAAGTCTATTGCAACTAAACTTGGATACATGGTTACCTATAATCTTAGGAAGCAGCATGATGATGCTGGGGTCACAAGGTCAAAGGTCAACATCACTGTGACGTTGACCTTGATACAGAACTGCGTTTAGCAAAACATTTTAGCTTACATGTATGTTTCAGGATTGCTTAAACCTATTGCAACTAAACTTGTATACATGATTACATATAATGATAGGAAGCAGCATGATGATTTTGGGTTCACAAAGGTAACGGTCACTGTGACCTTGATACATAACTCTGTTATTTCAACATTAATTTTTTTGATTATCCATCATGTCTATTTAAATGCAAATGTTTCAAATGCTAATGGTCCAGGTGAGTGTAACACGCCCTTGGGCCTCTTGTTGATAAGTGTATTGATAAGCCATCTATATTTATTTTATGTTTGAAGTCAAGCTTCATAGATCATTGTCACGTCGAGCTTCGTGGTTGCATTGCAACCGCATTTCTGGTTATCTGTACTATGGGCTGCATCTGCTCATGTGACCACCTTTGAGTTATGTTGTTTTTAACCATTTAACACTCAAATTTGTTCAGGATAATTTTAATTTTTTTCGCAAAAAAATTTTCATTTGCAGACCAAGAGATTATTTTTGAAATTTTAACACTGGAATGAATGGCTCGAGAACTCGAGCCAGTCATTCCAGTGATAAATTTTCAAAAATAGTCTTCTATTGGTCTGCAAATGGAGCCTTCCCAAGAAGACGACAGAACACATTTTTGGCTGGCTTTATGGCTCTCTGTTTATGGGTCTAAGTACTTCTGAAAGCTACTGAATAGTTCAGAATAATAATAAGCAGGACTTTAGTTAACTGTGCCATATAAATACATCAATATAAATGGCTTATGGATTTGTGTTACATGTATATGTCGTAGAGTAATAATTTCTTTTTTACGTTCTACAGGTACTGATGAGGACCTTGAATATTATGTGCGGGAGTGTGGTGATATCCTGGGAGTGAACAGTAAACTGCCTGTAGATAGCCGTGATGCCAAGCATGTGCTGGAACATATATTCTTCCAGGTGGTAGAATTCAAAAAACTCAATCAGGTAAATAATAAATTGGGATTAATAAATACCTCACTTCATTATTTTTTCCTTGCGTATTGTCCCATGATTTCAGACCTATTTTGAAAGTGCAAGGGTAGAAATATACAATTTGTTCTACAGGGACATTGAATTTATCATTTAGATATTAATTGCACAGAAAGAAATATAGTTGTACAGAAATTAATATGATAGCATATATCAGCCAGAAATCTGCATGCAGTGTATCCAGGCTTGTAAGTTTACGTGCACCAGCAATTTTCTACCTCCATAGTGTAAAAACTATTTTGACAACTGGAGTCAAAATAATTAGTAGTCTCATTTTCTTGCAAATATCCTTTGTAGCATTTGTACTATTATAATAGGTGTGTGTGTGTGTGTGTGTGCGTGCGTGCGTGCGTGCGTGCGTGCGTGCCTGCTGGCTGGTTTGGTGTTGGTTTGATTCCTCACACCTTACAGGTCAGGGCTTCCACTAGTGGAAGTCCAAGAATACTATACTCCCAAAGTTCATGCTTTGACTTCCAAAACAAAGGCCAAGGAATTCCTGGAGTTCCTCTTTTTCTGTCCCCGAGACCACTTAAGCAAGGATTTAAAGCAAATTTATTGTATGTGAATCATTTTAGACTTCCATGTTTCATGCTTGGACTCCCAAAACAACTACATACTTAAGGAGTAGACTTCCTGTCTTTAGAGATTAGTGGAAGCCCTGTTACAGGTTAGTAACAACATTATTTTAATTACTCTGTTTCAGGAAGGTGATATGGACACAGCTCAATTCAATGTCATTGATGATCAGATGTACACATAACTTAACCTAAATCCTACAGCTGCACGTTTACAGTATAGTCACACATTGTATGTGCCATATGCACCAATGTACTTTAGCCATAGTTTAAGCATTCCATGGCCAAACTGACCAAAACAGATTCTGCATTGTTCTTGAGGAATGCCCATTTGCAAATCAAGAAAATGCTGTTTTGGAAAATATGTCACTGGAATGCGTAGCTAGACTATTATCTGAACCATTCATTCCAGTGGTAAATTTTTTTAAATAGTCTTCTTGGCCAGTAAATGGGCAGTCAATAGCCAAATAATTGTATTTTCTTGACAACCTTGGGCATTAAGTGGTTAAATTGTCCTGGGCTAAGACTGTATGTTAAGTTTGGATTTAACTGCTCCTTCATAAGTAAACCCAACACTATGATTGTTCTTCTCTCAGTGTCATCATCTATCTGCTCATCCCATGCTGATCTGGAATAGTGATGTACATAGAAGCCAGGGAAACACTCAGTGAATCATGATAATATATTGCCATGATTAGCTAAGTCCCACCCGCGCTTTGCTCATAATGGGATCAAACGATCCCTGGACTTAGTGAATCCATATTTCCAGAAAACTGTACACTGTCAGGTAAGCTGTTGAATATTTTGAAACTAATTTGACTGGGCGCTGTTGTTGCCTATCTCGAAATATTAAGCAGAATGTTTCTTAGTAAAGACATACAAGTCGTACAACTTAGCAGACTATTAAGCATTTATGATGGACTAATTAGTGTCATTCATGACGTAAATGATTTTGATGTCAGCCTACATGTGACGTAGTTGATTATGACGTGATGATTGACTGAGAAACTAGATTCCTCCATTATGCATTCCAGATCTGGTATCTCAATCTACCCATCATACAGACATTTCATGCAGAAGGCTATAATATACGCACATTTTATTTGTTTTCATTTGATAACCTACATTCCTTTTTATGTTGATGAAATCTTATGAATAGTTTGGCCATTGGACTTAAACGAAGCTGATTACGTTTTGGGTCAGTCGCTCCATCCATCTATGTGTCTCACTGACCGTGTGTGTGTGTCTCTGCAAATGTTGAGATGTTCATGAAACTTGTATGTCTAGATTAACCAATCACCTAGGAAGAAGCCTATTGTTTATGACATCTGTGCATACATCTTGCTAACTGTGTGTCTACCCATACCTCTTGCCAGCCCGCTGTCATTGGTTGTGGAAGGTCATGTGATTCCGTCCAATATGTATTTAAATAAAATGTTTTACAAATATTTCTCCACAAATTATTTATTTTTTAACCTGTAACTGTTTACACAATTCAGCAAAGATCTCTATCCTGTATATGTGAAATTGTATTTAGTCCTTATCTGTATTTGCCTTTCATTAACATTATAGCTGTGTGAATGACTAAATCGTTAGGTATTGTTAATGTTAAATATTTATTGTATCAGTTGTTTTGAAGAGTTATAAAATCTCTAAATAGCATGATTGTTTACAACTGACTCGGCTAACCTATCTTATTCCAGGATTGGTTCTCATAGCAGTGGGAAATACTGGGAAATTATCAGACATCAGTTAGCAATATTTTATCATATAGTTATTTATTGTGTTTAAGAAAACACTGTCAGGCATTAATAAACGTGGTCTATGTGTATATAGAATGAAATGGATTAAGCCTTATTGATAGGGTAGACAATTAAAATAACACAGCTGACACCTGCATAAAGCTACAAACATATATGTGTAGTGTGAATGCTTTATATGAGTGAGTATAAGGAAACTAATCTTCTAATTGCTAAAACAACATTGAATAATAGAAACTAAATATCCACTACAATGTAATCGCAATTTTGATTAGGTATGACAATGTTTAGCAATAGATCACATTCTATCTATTTAGTTAAGGATGCCGAATTAACTACCCAATAATAAGGGTGTGTGTGTGGATGTGTTGAGGGATTATATTTTCATATCAGTCCATCTAAGCACCTAAGCACCCATGTAGCACACAACCAAGAGCTACCAGCTTTTTATACATTTTTTTTCTTCAAGCTCACTCAAGCTCTAATAACTTAAAATTACAACAGTGTTTAACCCTTGAATTTGTTCAAGAAAATTTCAATTTTCCCAAAATGTCCATTTGCAGATCAAGCAAAGGCTATTTTTGAAAATTTACCATGAATGACTGGCTCGATAACCGAGCCAGTCATTCCACTGGTTAATTTTCAAAAATAGTCCTCTTGGTCTGCAAATGGACATTTCTCAAGACCACTAATTCTTCCTTAGCTTGGTGAAGAACGCTATTGATTTTGTGGATCACAATTATTGTCACTGTCACAAGTTCGATCACCTGTGTGTAGTGTGCAACTTTCTCATAATACACAGAGGAGCCTTTTGCTTGTTGCCGTCAAGGTGATAATCACTTAGAGCAAGGAGGATTTCTGTGTTACTATTTTTAGCTCGCAATAGCTCGTTTTACTTCGTAATGTCAATACCCTGCCCATCCGGCAACGGCAGCATTGTCCAATTTGCATTTGGCTCAACTTTTTTGTTTATATCTCGGGTCTGGTTAAGCATACTGGATCCAAACTTGGACACATGCTTCCTTATAAGGACATGCCATCCCACAATGGCATTGAGGTCAAAGATTAAAGTCACTGTGACCGTGGAAAAAACATTGTTCTTTCAACATTAACAGTTTCTGTTTAGCTCAACTTAGCAGTTCATATCTAATCTTTGGTTAATCATACGGGACCCAAACTTGGACATATGGGTCAATTTCAGAAAAGCGTACCAAATGGATGTTATGAATTTCAAATTTTAAATATCTTTGGATATTTAAAAGAATTGGGTGTTTTTTGTCCCATATATCTAGGGATATGTGTTTGATAGATTGCCACGCTTAATTTTGCTTCATTTTCTGAAATTTCTGTAGTACCCCAACCACAATGGGAATGGTCAAGACCGTCACACAGTAGGATTGCTCATTTGAAGCAAACTAATGAAAAAACCATGAATTTTGTTATTCATAATTATCAAACCGATACTTTAGTTACTTTTGATTATAGGAAGAATTTAAAAAATTAAACCTTAAGAGATCTTTGAATTCATACATTGCGGTTGTTCAAAACATATCAATTATTTTTGTGTTTAGTTTTCATTCATATAAAAATTTGTCTAGCTATTATGGCTTTCAAATTATATAAAGTTGTGACACAATACATAGAACACGCAATATTGTATCTATGCCTCAGTGACATAATATATATATATATAAATAATTTTAGCAATTATGAACTGTGACAGGTTTGACAATGTGTGATGGTCCTGACCAAATGACCATTAATGACATAGAAAAACAAATTGTGCGGAAATTAACGTTTTATTGATGAAATAAGTCACCAATGTAGTGCTTAACAACATAAGATAACAAATTTCAAGATAGAAAACCTTTGACATAGAATGCCTTACAATAACTATATCAGCATTTACTAATGCATAAATTGAAACAAATTCATGAGAAAGCATAGCTCTGTTTTCAGATACGAGGAGAGTCTCATAGGTTTCCGGCCTAACTATGAATAGAAAAAGCCCCAACTATATAACTTGCTATACACATAGTTGACTATTCCAGAAGCTTGCATACCAATAATTGTATCTTTTCCACTATTTATTTACAAGCGAAAGCCTTGATAGTTGGTAAAATTAGTGCACTAATTATGATTAGTGTATCTGCAATGTTTTACCATTGCAGCCTTGCCCCTATATCGCTCTGAAAGTGCCTGCAAACAACCTGCTCAAGGTCTTAACTTTTTCACGGTTAGAAATTCATTGCATATCTGTTTTTACAGTCCATGGAATTGATATCGAAAAGATACAATTATTGGTATGTTAGTTTCTAGAATAGTCTACAGTGTGTCTATCAAGCTTCATAATCGGGACATTTTCTGTTCATAAAAACAACTCAGATTTTGGAATCACCAAACTACATGTAGATTGGTGATTCCAAAATCTGAGTTGTTTTTATGCTAATTCGAATCACCATACTCCCTGTCATGGCAACCCTTCTATGATGTCTTAATAAACATCATCAAATGATGTCACACTGACTACTATGTCCGCTCCTTTTGCGTCAATTGAAATCAGTTAGCCAAAATTGTATGACTTACCTGTACATGTATCTACAAGTGCCGCCATTGCAACACCCAGTTTGCCCAATGCATAAGGCTAGGCATACATATTCGAATCATACACATTTGATCTGAATTGCTCTTAATGAACAACTAAATCCAATTTCATTTTCTCTGATGAGTATAACTAAACAAAGTACGAAACGCCATAAATCTGAATCACTCCACTTACGGTTATTCTATAACAATAGGAACCTATGTCCACCAAATGCGAATTATACAACCAGAACCCGAAATATTGGGAATCCTCAAGCCACACGAATGTTGTCTCAGTCAGATTGACAACTAATCAACACTGAGAAAAATTTCTGGTTACATTTGTAGTTTTTGACGGTTACACTAGCCCTCAGAAACAACAATCAAAACTTTAATGGTTACATGAAAAGATATCTAATGGTTACACTAATCCAACAATCTAAAAATCTGGTTACACAAAAATTATTTCCGGTTACAACAATAAAAAATCTGGTTACACAAAACACAATTCTGGTTACAAAATGAAATTTCTGGTTACAAATTCAACATTTCCGGTTACAAAGCAGAAAATCTGGTTACACGTAACCAGATTTTCCTCATTCCGGTTACACCCAAGGAGCAACTGTAACCGGGA
The DNA here is from genome assembly GCA_034401795.1 of Chaetoderma sp. LZ-2023a. Taxonomy (NCBI): domain Eukaryota; kingdom Metazoa; phylum Mollusca; class Caudofoveata; order Chaetodermatida; family Chaetodermatidae; genus Chaetoderma; species Chaetoderma sp. LZ-2023a. Next base: position 211,192,753 of record CM067369.1, on the reverse strand, counting down.
CCGAGAGTATAAAAGCAAGTGCAGAACAGAGCACTGACATTCGGATTTGGATCCAACTGATCCGGCGTAAGAAAACCACAAGAAGAGTTCCTGACCAGTTGAACTATTCATTTTCTGTTCATAGTTAGGCTGGAAACTTAGGGGACACTCCACGTATTCAGATACAAACAACAGACGATTTCAAATGTTGGTGGCAATAATAAATATTCCATTAAAGGCAATACAAATGACTCCTTGAATGAAGAGGAATAATGCGCATCTGCATAACATAAGTGAGGCATATACTGTCTGCTATGGGGTTTATGAAAACATTGGCAGAATCGTGAGTTTTTGTATTAAAATGTCACTGTCGACGCAACATGTTTGTCATGCGAAAGGGAAACCTTCAAAAGACACATCTGACATCATAAAGGAGGTGTATACTAAGTTTCATAAATATAAGCTAAGCGGTTCTGTATAATATACTGCTTACTTTTATTGCGAACATTAGTATGCAACCAATTGTGGGGCCTTGAGAATCCCATAATCATTGACCACAAATATAGACCTATGCTTTCAGAAATCAACATATGAAACTCCTGTCAATATTACATCAATAGAATCAAATTACAACTTCAATTATTTCGTTTCAATTCTTCATACTTTTTCTTTATCAGCTCAGTGTTAGCTTTAGATACGTTCATAAGTCTGCCTGATTTACCAACCGGCTCAGTTTTATCAATTGAACACAATATTTCTAATTAAGTCACACCATATTTTGTCAATTTTTTCTGGCCATTGGTACAGTTGCTTTCTCTGTACCATGAATGATACCTCAACATCACCATCTTCAGTGTCACATTCCAACATAACGCCAATATACCATTTCCGGTTATATATTGCGGCTACAAAATACCCCACCTTATACCTTGCATTATCATTACTGACCAAATGTTCAGCTACATATGGTGGTAATGGTTGATTTTGCAGTTCAGTTGCGATACCAGTTGTTTGTTGATGCGTACATCCAGGCATGGAGAATGTAATTGTTGGGCCAAGACCATAACACCCGCAAACATTCGGCCAAATACAGTAGCAACTAAGTTCCTTGTGGCAGACTTGATACCTTCCTCTAGTGACCACCTGCAAAATACATTTAGCATAAATCTATTTAGACTGGAGATGGATTTAAAGAAGAAAAACCTGATAATTTTGAATTTGGAAGCTGTCCATCCAGCTTTATACTTGACAATTTTTCATGCATCACTAAGACCACTATATTTATATCTGAATTCATCAAACAGAGGTTATGCAATAATTATAGCAGTAATGTAGTAGACAATGGTATTGTAATAGCAAGTTACAATCAGTAGTAATCGTGTGGTCAGTGACATGAAGATTGCTACAAAACTAGAATTCTTGAATCTCTTCCACAGCGGAGCACTGTCCTCTCCTAGAGATAACATTTCTTTTCTTGAGAGAATATGCAGACATGCATTACTATTACAATACCAATCTCATTAACTGCCAGGATTTTGCAGCAACCATGTGTTTTAACAATGATTGTCTACAGACATAAGCTACCCACACTTTGGAATACGTTAGTAACATAAAATGCATGACGTCTGCAGTGGGAGAGGCTGCAATCCTAAAGTGGTTAAGTGGAAATCTGGTTTGATGGCTATGATCAGGGAGTCAACAGGCAGCGACTGTCTAGATAAACAATGTAAGAAGGATAATATTGCAAAAGAAAGCTAACTGTTCATGGTTTGTGTACTTGACCAGGCACTGATATATAAATTATGGCCTAAGAAATGTCATGTTGAATATTCTGGGTGTAAGTTGATTGAACACGGTTGCAGGCTAATGTCAGTCTATGCTGTCAAAATAAGTAGTGTCATCATGTGTTTTCTTACTGTTGCTGGTCTGGACATTTTGGGGTAAAGCTATAGGGTATGTCACCTCTGCATATACCTTGACAAATGTCGACGGTTAGATTGAATTTTTAGGAAGGAACTTGGTTAACCATTTGAAGCCGCAAGACCAAACACCAACATCATTTAGAATATAACAATCATTCCATTGGTTATTTTGAAACTAATTTGACCGGAAGCTATTGTTGCCTATGGCAAATTAGTTTCAAAATACTCAACGGCTTATAAGTATGATTGCTCTGGAATTGAGATTCTGGGAATTCATGGTTCAAATGGGTCAGCACTACTCTGCTTAAGCTATAGTTTAAAATGTCCAATGGTTATACCCTCTTCCTAAGGGGGTATTTCTTATTTGAGTTTCGATTGTACAACATTGGCATATTAGTGGTCTTACCTGATGTATTTTCATTGTATCAGGCAGAGGTTTGAGATTGTAAGGGGCTCTGTTTTGGAATTCCTGGATACTTGTCTCTGAGACATTCCAGACCTTGACTGCAGAATCACTCCTAGCTAAAACTGCTAGAGCTGTCATTGAATCAGGAATATCATGCCCATGTGCTAAGGCAGCATCCAGTGTTCATTTGATCGCAGCTCCTACACCATCGGGGGCTCCTTTTCATGTAGCATGTCCTGCTACATAAAAATTCCACATGGCGTCTTTAAAACCACGTTCATATGCAAGGTCACTTAACAAAAAATTGGTTTTGTTGCGATACTGTGTTGTCGGGCCATCACTTAAAAAGTGCAAATATTCCATTTTGCAAAGTTAATTACAGGATTGAGATGGGCCTATATCGCCGGAGGTCCATGATTATTTACACTGGAGACTGTGCAGAATGGGATTGGATCCTTAGAGTTCCTGTACAACACCCCAGTGTGTAGTCATTTGCTGGTTTCCAGCGTCAAAGTGTGTTGCTTGAACACCTGATGAATAACGAAGGGCATAATTTTCTGAAAAGTCAATGTGTAGTAAACATTCACTGTTCCTAATCAATTCTTTCTTCTCCCTCATTGTCTCAAATTGGTGGGTTATATTATAAATGTGGCGTGCATATTTCTTAGTAAGTATTTGCTCAAAGTCATTCACTAGTGATTTGACTAGACCCGTTTCTTCTACCTTTACTATTCGCCTTGTTTCTACAATCTCGGCGGTACCAGGCTTGGTATACTTGTGTACCTGAGACTTCAATTCAAACCAAGTCATTTCCGCAGTATTATTGTATCCCTTTGTATGAAGAGCACGATGTTTGCATTTATTGCATTCTCGATACATGCAGTCTTTATTCGTGGTGCTGCATACAACAGTCTTTAAGATGTCAGTTAAATCCTGCATTTCTAGAACATTTGAATGAAGCAATGCTCCTGCTTTCATCTTAGCATTTGCATGTAGTGTACATAAGCATTTGTCAGTGTCACGTATTAATGGCTTGACAACCCAGAATGGATGTAGACGCATAAAACTAATGTAGGATAATTGTATTCTGTATATCTGTCTAAACTTAACGTGAAGATTCTTCATTGTGTCGCACAGTAAGCGCTTCTGTTTCTTAACTTTTAACCGAGTTATGGTTTCCTTTTTTCTAGCCATCTGGCGACACATCATCACACACATAGAACTCTTACCAATTTCGCCACTGATATTCTGCTTACTATTCTTTGAAGTGTTCCTAAGATGGATCTGCCATTTGGAAATACTACATAGTAGTTGCGTTTTCTTCATCAGCTTATACTTTCGAATTAAATGCCCAGCTATAGTTTTAGTAAATGAAGCTTTGTCCTTATGTGTCAATATACACTTATTCTTAGTCTTGATGTCTCCAGTTAGAGCATAATGGAACAATAAGGTTTTCTTCACTGCTGTGGTGATGCGAGTCCTTTGCAACAGTTTACAAACTTTCGATCTTGGACTTTCACGATTGCACTGGAGTCATCTTATTTTACGTTGTAATGTATTGATTTGTCTGTTCTTTTCATCTAATTGTGTAGATACTGTCGCAAGTCTTCTATATATCACTGACCTTTCTTTCATTATTCATTTTCGTCGAACTAACTTCTGGCAGGAAGTTGAGGGTTGTGGATCATTAAGTTGCTGCTCATGTGGCACACTTGATTGAGGTGGTGACATCTCTAAAGTCCTCAACATTTCAGCGTCAGTCTTTTGTTGTATTCGACTCATTTTCTTTTGCTTCCTCCACATTCTCCGCTGTAACCGTTGTCCCCTTTTTGTTAATCTGTTAATAGATTTAATCCTGCCATCCTGCCTCCTTTGACGACTTCTATTGGCCTCCTGTTTATATGCTTGGAATTGTTCAGGATCATCTTTTCTACAGAGTCGGTAGCGGCGTGCACGTTCTGCTGCTGACATCGCCATTTTGAACCCGGTATTCGGCATACAATGCAATATTTAAATTTAGGTGTTCAATTATGAATGATATTTCCATCATAAAATAGTCAAGATATGCATGGTACAGACACAAGGGGGAAAGGACATGGCTTAAACATGTTATATGAAATAGTGATTGTCATATCTCTAAAGCAGTTGTCTATGAAATTATGACTCTTTTACAAATCAGTAGCAGAACACCAACATCTAGTTATCGATGCCAATGACGACAGTCATAGTTAGCCTTCTTAGGAAAGGAAAGAGATTATTGCATATTGGGTCTGGCTTCGTGTCTGTTTGTCAGTTTGTGACAAGGTATATCTCCATGCCAGAATCTTGGAATATACTGATCTGATTTGTCGCCAACCATGAAATAGGAAATGCTGTTAGCATTGACGACTTTGGCCCACCGACAAGTAGTTTTAACAGTCTTGAAATATAGAATGGGAGTGCAAGTGCTTTAAATCTTCAATCAATTGGTCTTGTTTTGGACTGATTTTACTTTTACATAGCATTTGTTGAATAAGACAATATACCCATGATAATATCTATTCAGTACAGCCCTGATTAGAATTTTTGTCAAGTACTTCATAAAACAATATTGGACCACCACACGTTTCCTTAAAAGTAAGTTTCCCTACCAAATACATATGTCATAAATATCTGCAGATGTACATGTATATACATAGTTGCAACATTAACTAGCCTGTTACAAACAAGAAGATTATGATATTTTACAGTGCAATTATACTTGCTACACCCTGACTATAATCTTAGTAAAAACCATCACATAAAATGTCAAGACCACAAATTTCAAACAAAGGCGGTTATGACTACGTAATAAATACAGATCAATGAAAGTAATGTTTTCGACATACATGTAAGACAATGATTATTAGTTCATATAAATATGACAATTATAGTATCTGATTATGTTGGTCTAGGGATCTGGGATCTGAAAATCATATTAGTCAGGACGATCATGAATCCTGTGAAGTCCATCACAATTTTCATTGTGTTGATTTTGACAGTGACGGTCTTGACAACTTTAGGTGTTCACACATTCTACCATTTTACTTCATTCAGTGGATAAATTTATATCAGTAACATCAAAGCATGTATTCAATATAAATATTAAAATTTATCATAGGAATGGGTAAAACCATTTGCGAAAATTTAGACAAGCATTCGGTCTTGACATCTAATTAATATACTGTACACGGTAACATGTGTATAGTTTCGTTTATATACTTACACTCTTGTACGTCGTCTGCTGTTGTTAGATCGTGTTATAGGAGACCTTTGATAGGGGAGATAACCCAGTTGGGTGGAATGTCACATATATTAAAGAAAGGCTATATTTATGGATCGTGACGGTCTTGACAAAAAGGTTCTGACATGACTTTTTGAAAATCTTTCTCTCTACTGCAAATTTTATGATAGAAGGAAATGTTAAACTCTCTGTTTAGTTATTCCCACATACATAGCACTGATTATTGTGATGTTATTGCTTACTAGAGATGCAGATTTTATCAGATACATCATCTACAAAGTTTTATGTTTTCATTTCTGACATTGCATTTTTGAGGGGGTGGCAATATGTACAAGTGATTCCCACATTCTAGTTAAGTATTTACATTGCTTTTATATATTATTTAATCACAATTATGGTTGCTACTACGGAAAATAGCTTAATGGTAAAGAAATTATTACTTCCAGCATAGCTATTTACTGACAAATGCGTCTTACACCACTTGGTACGTTTTCCTGAAAATTACCCATATGCTTCCTTATAATGACCCATCCCGAAGGGTCAAGTGAACGTATCCCATGGTGGCCCTCCGTCGCCCGTCCATCGTCTGTCTGTCAGATCATTTCTTCGCCTTAAGACTTTGACCGATTTCAACCAAATTTGCCGGGAAGAATCCTATGCTGGAACCGTCTAGAACTTCTATTCAGAATTTTGGTTGCTAAATCTTTTTGGGTGAAAATCTTTGTGAAAAATTTTAACGGAACCTGTCAAAATGCCACTCCTTAGTTGCTTGACGTAAATCAACCAAATTTGGCTAGACAGAGTCTATGGTGCTAGGCTCTAGAATGTGTATTAAGAATTTTGATTGATCAATTTTTTGGGTAAAAATCTTAGATTTTATGAAAAATTTAACAGAGGGGATGGTCAAAATTCTATTCTTCATTAACCGATCGGCGGATTTCAGCTTAATTTGTCGGGAACGACACTATGTGGCTTCAGAACTTGTATGTGTGAACACCTTAGATTTCATGAAAAATATTCTGGAAACTCTCAAAGTGCTACTCCTCTTTAGCGGCTTGGTGGATTTCAACTTAATTAGGATGGAATGACCGTATCGGACTAGGCTTCAGAACTTGTATATATACAGAATTTTGATTGGTAAATTTTTCTGTTGACCATCATGGATTATCCAGAAATCCTTTAAATATAGGTATACGTCATGGTTTTATAGTCTGCTTCCATTTCATTCCTGCACAATCTCAACTCCCTTTTTGGAGCATACAGCCCGGCTGCCATTTATAGGCGCTTGATGGCTTTTTTGCAGACATTCCATATTGCCGACACTGCCCTCACAGGTACCTATTTTACAGACAGATGTACTGGAACAATGCGGAGTGAATTGTCTTGCTCAGGGACACAATGCGGCAGTCCGGCCGGGAATCGATCCCATGACATTCGAGTCACAAGCTCAACTCCCTAACCACTCGCCGACTGCATCTTTAAAACACTACTCTTCCTTAATCAATGGCCCGATTTCAATAATGTGTGAAATGCTCCTAGCATGATCAACCTCAAGAGTTCTAATGAGAATTTTGATTGGTAAATTTTTTCAACAGGGATCTTCGATTTTCCAGACATTTTCAGCAGAGTTTAAATCGTTACTACTACTTAATCAACAACTAGATTTCAACCAAAGTTGGGTGGAATGATCCTATGATGATAAGCTTCAGGGAATCAAATGAGAATTTTGATTGGTCAATTTCTTTGGCGATCATCTTGGATTTTCCGGAAATTATCCATCATGTCTATTTAAATGCAAATGGTTCAAATGCTAATGGTTCAGGTGAGCATCATAGGCTCTTCGGCTTCTTGTTGATAAGTGTATTGATAAGCCTTCTATATTTATTTTATGTTTGAAGTCGGGCCTCATAGATGATTGTAAAGCCGCGCTTCATGGTTGCATTGCAACCACACTTCTGGTTGCTAGTGTGTGTACAAAAATGGCTGCTGTTTTAGATATCAAGTGGGAGGGGTGGGGGGGTTGAAATTTTCTGAAAGTATTTTATTTTGTAAGGTCACTAGGGATAGGTGTTGTAGAATGAATCGATTAGAAAGGCTGTATGCCATTATTTGTATTGCCTTTGTTGTTAAAGTTATCTAGTTATAATGAAATCAGCTAATTCTGTACAGATATATTATTTAATACATGATTGAAAATGTAAATCTCATGTTTTCTATTAATACTTATATACATATATTCAATAAATTAGAAATGATTGACCATGGTGTTGTTTATATATATATATATATATATATGTATTTTTATTTTATTGACACACTGGCAACGTGCGGCTTCAATTTCTATGTGCTAACCAGCCGACAGTTATGCACCCATTAGTTTAATTTGTTGATCACCATCTCCCGGTCGGGGGATCAAACTGCCATACTGCAACTCCGCATAGCATCAGCAACCAGACATCTTTCCACTGGACAACCGCACCAAGACTAAGTCTAGTTTTAGCCGACCAGCTTTCAAATGTCTGATATACTGACACACTGACGATTCATATGGGACTATCTGTGGAAGCACCTGTGTAGGTAGGTAGGTAGGTAGCTAGATATCTAAATATAAACATGATTGTGTAATATGGATCGTGTGCCTATCTTTGACTTGTTCAGGCCAGTAGTGCTTGCCATGGCACTCTTGCAAGGTATTTGACTTTTCAAGATCAATCTATCAAGTGGTTCGTTATATTTAATGTGATATTGCGTAATATTCATTGCTTCCATAGAGCCAAGACATCACACTTTCATCCTGCCCCCTGCCCTGTCTGACATATTCAATGCAATACCATACCATATGATACCATGCCATACCAATCCAAATGTGCTGCTGCTACATTTGATGAGTGATGTTTGTGGGGTGGGGGAATGGAGTTTTGACAGTCTTTCTAGTATACATGCAGAATAAATTACACAAGTTAACAACTACACATCATATATTCACTGATAACTCATCAAAGCCATCATAGAATGGGTGCTTAAAGCTCATAGTGGTCAGCTTATAGGAGGATAAAATAACCTCATAACTAGCATCAAAATCAGTTCTGAAATATCTACCTTATCTGCATCCTCTGTCAGCACATAAAGCTACACGATTATTGAAAGCAACTACATCGAACAGCCATCATCAACATCAAGCTGTTACAAAAGCCAGGATCCTGATTATAGGCATATACAGACTACAGAGTATTTTGACTAAGCAGAATCCGTACATAATTTATCCCATATTTAAACGGCAGTACAGCTCCAAAAGACAGAGCGCATTTCCTGCTTACCTGCCCATCACTCAAGGATGTGGTTCACTGCTCATGGATAACAGGAATCTACTACTTCAGATTATTCTAGATGTTGAACATGAATAATTGCAGTTAGACTGGACACAGATCGTATACCTGCCTAGAACAGGTATTTTGTACATTAGTCCTTAAATGCCAATCTTCATACGAAAGATTGCCTGACCTCTTACAGCATTAACTTGGGAAATCCCCAAAATAGACATCCTCTCTACTTTAGAGGTGCTCCAGAATTGTAGGAATTTCATCTGTACAACAACATGCATGTACAGGTAATGGATTAACTGAGATTTCAAAACATTTTCTATGCTGATTCCATCGTACTTTCAGTTTATTTATGCTTGTTTTTTCTGAGTATGAAATTAGAAAATATTTACAATCCATGATAAGTCATTTCCATCTGCCAATTATTAAAGTCCTCAATGACAGTGACAAGACACTCAGTTAATGGATGTATCAACATTGCTTTCTAATTGTTATTTAATACTCCATTTTAGGTATTAAAAATATGTACTCATGAACTCTTGTACCGATTTAGATGAAATAGAGATGGATCAGCCACAAAGACCCATTTAAGATTCCTAACCGTTTAATTGTCACGTCGGTCCAAAATGGCCTCTGGAATGATCTTGAGGAGTGTCTATTTGCATTTGTAATTCGAAGATGGTAATGTGAGCTAATAACTAGAACAGCTCTTTGGCTTTCAGCATTACCTGTTCCTTGCTCAATTTTGATTGCTGCATTACTTTAGTTATGAATTTCATGTTTCCCCATTACTGGTCAAATTTGGGCAACAAAATCAATATATTTGTTTATTGAATGTCAATTTGCAGACCAAGAGAAAACATTTTGAAAATTGTCCAAGAAAAGAAGCACTTTGGGAGGATGTAATGGATATAACTATACCTGTTGCTGCAGGCTCCGACACCAAGTTCCTTATGAAACATGCCGGGCCATGAAGGCGTTAGAAAGAGCATTAGTGAAAAAAGCCACGCTAAACAATATAGCCTTCGACAAATGAGCAAATTTAAGACCAGAGTCACTATCTCTGACATTGCATATGATTGAAGAACAGCAAGATCTGACAGTGAAAAGTCTATGGTACGTAATGACTTCTTTGTCTGCACCTTCACCAAAGAATACAATGCCACCAGTGCACACAGCCCAGATAGAGCTACGCCTGTGTGAACTCAACCTGACTGGACAGAGATTAAGAAAAACTCATGACAAATAAGTCAACCGGACCAAGCGACATGCACCAATGATATTGAGAGAACTTCGTGACACATTGGCACCTTTACTCATTATCATCTGGAGGTACACCAATGTAACCACTCATCTTTAAAATATGCAGTAACAGATCAGTTGGCAATTATAGGCCTATCAGTCTAACCTCATTTGCTCCAGAATGCTGAACTCCCTAGTTAGAGAAATCATAGTGGACCAAATGACTTTAATATGATCGCCAACATGGCTTTCAGTCAGGATGTTCCTGCACAATACAGCTGTTGGCTGTAATAGAATCGTGGACTAACCAACATGCTTGCATTGAGACAATTTACTTTGATTTCCAGTAAGCAGTCGACCCTGTATCACACTAGACTGGTTATGAAGATTCAAAGCTCTGGCACTCTAGCTCAGGTTTCAGCCTTCCAATCAAGCCTACACCACACTCTTTACTGGTGTTGGATTACCTTTCATGTTGTCTGATCTCAAAAGGCTTAGCAGGTTGTTATTATGGCGGCCTATGCATGCCTTATACCATTCTCTTTGCCAGCAGAGGGTTAATCCTGTGATGTCGTAACTTGGGCATAGCGTACGATGAATTACGGCATAATTATTATAGGCCGATGGTGTCGCGAGAATGCCATTATACTTGTTGCCACCCAATACTGAAAGGTCCTCTGGTTTCTGAGAGGGTGCACTCTAGTTTCAAAGGATATCAAATATTGACCATCACTGCTGTGCTTTTACAGATAGTGGAACCATGTTGCACAGTTTGTACAGTGGTGTGTGAGGTAAGGATGTGTAGCCAGTAGTGATTCATGACCGCTCGCATGTGCTTGCCATGACATGCATCGCATCTTCATGCAGGCTTTTGGAGTTGTCCAGATGTCACAGTAATAGCATTAGGCCTATTGAGACACATATAGCATCATATAAGTGCAGCTTGACTTTCATTGGATTTTAGAGCCTCCAAACCACAGCTTCCAAACTGACTTGAAGTGGTCTGTCATGTTGTACAATTGTTTACAATGGCAGTTGAACTGCAGAGTGAGCTCAAAATTTTGGTCTTTCGCCACTTCTCATCCGAAGCAAAGTACTATCTTCATGAGTATCTGTGTGTCAGACAGGTATGCACGTGTGTGCTCAGGTTTTTGCTTCATTCATGAAGAGTTTTGTGGCATTAAGAGGTTTTGTTGTTATTGGAAGCAGCTCATCACTGGTTCTTCGGTGAAATATACATCATCTCCATATTCCATGTGGTCTCTTGATGATATCAAATGTACATTACATGTCGATTCCCATGTAGACAGCACACAGTTTTTATAGCACTGCCAATGCCAGCATACGCGGTGCCCTCACTATGTCGGTGCAACTGCGTCCTCATTTAAAGTTAGGCTGTCAGTTTTGAGTAAATCTGTCAATTTGATCTCTGATGTGAGATAATGTCACATTTGACAAAACCTTTCTAATACTGTTTAAGAGCATGATTGGTTTCAGGTTATAGAGAGGTCCGGGTGATTTCTTGGGGTTTTTTTCTCCCACAGCATCTATAAGGTGTTGTTCAAATGCTGAGCTGATGTTTGTGATGGGTGTTGAGATGGTATCACCTGCATGCTTGAGGAGTTCTTTATTGATGGCATCAGGTTCACATACATTACCACAGACACATGAGTCGCACTAACACAGATACACTTAACATAGACATATGAATCACTCACACTAACCCAGTACCATGAGTCAGTCACATGAGTTACACTATCACCAACACATGTGTCACAGTAAGTCACAGACACATGAGTCACATAACACAGACACATATTACACATTAACACACAAGGCAAACTAACACGGACATGCAGATCATCTGGGATGCAGATCACCTGGACCATGTGACTTAGATACAGTTAGGTTATTTAACTTCTTGAGCACATCAGCTTCCTGAATGACGAATTTCTCCAGCGTGTGGCTCTTCACTATATTTGTAAGTTGTGGTAGATGAGTACTATCTTTATGTGTGAAGAGGCTGTTGAGTTCTGCGTTTTCTACGTCTGTTATGGTTAATAACCCATCACTGCGCTTCAGATCAGCGATATCCGAGGTTGTCTTCAGTCTGGACTTGGTTTAGCTATAGAATGCTTTGGGGTTGCGCTTAGAATTCTTGGCAACATCACGTTCATTCTGATGATACAGTAAGTAAATACAGTACAATCTTTTATCAGAATTTTTGCAGACGACACCAATGTATTTTATATCAAAAGTCCAAATGTCCGCACCAATTTTCAACAAGGTTTATACCAAGCCAGTGACTGGTGAAACCTATGGGAAAAAGATTTAATGCAAGCAAGTGTATGACAATGCATATAGGGTCTTAAAATACTACAAATAACGAGGATAGCATTAGTCCATAATTTACCTACAACAGGGTTGCCAATGAACTCAGAACACCCATCATCACTGTAGACTATGAAACCGATCTTAGAGAATATTCCAAAAAGACATTAAATTTAGCATGCATATGGAGGGTTTTTTAAAGAAAGTAAAAGGAATTCAAAGACTTATAAAACACAGCTTCGAATTTATAAACAAAGATATGCTCATAATACTACAAAGCTCTGGTATGTCCAATACTGGACCGAGTATGCAAAAATGACCAGAGAAGGGCCACAAAATTATTACCAGATGTAAGGCATCTCTCCTACATGGATAGATTACTATGCCTTTGGCTATCAACTCTAGTAGGGGTCGGTGTCATCCAACGACATAAGCCTTACCTGCCACTTGACACTGTTAAAGCTCTACTCTACGAGTCTACTCTAATCCTTTCACACATCACATATTACATATTAAAACATAATCTGTAATGTGGCACATGAAATTAAACTAACATGGCTAATTGATTACAGAAAAAAGTTTTAAAATGTTCTCTAAAACAGCAAAGGGTGAAGGCATCTTCAAGACAGAAGACATGCTGAAACTCAAAGATATTGGGACAACTACACCATGCTAACCTCCCTAATTCCTATAAAAGTTATTTAAGAGCAACACACAAGTCCATATACACAACACTAGATCAAAGAATAAATTGCGCACCCAATATATCAGAACAGAATTAGGTAGACACAAAATCTCAATCTCTGCAACCAAGCTCTGGAATGAAACTGAACCATATGTCAAAATGTAAATACTCGCACAGTAATCCTACAGGAAAACTATAAAGCAATATTTCACAGCCAAACACTAACACATACAAACACACATTATAAACTTCATAGTCACTTCCCACCACCACCACCTCCCATCATCTCATGACTATCACTGCTACTACTTCCAGTACCCTTGCACCACCATGACAACATCTAATTCCAATCTCGCCATAAACACTAAAAAGTGCACCAGTCACCACAGAAAATCACTATTCCCTCTCTATAGCATAAAAATACGTCCTCACCATATTGACACACCATGATGGGATAATGCACTCTGGAACAAAAGCAGAATGTATGCATAAGCTGGAAGAATTACTCCCTGAAGAAATGTGTACTACTGTATCAAATGCAGACGCAATTATAATAGATGGTCATGCGGCTATTCAGATGTTGCCAATCCAAAAATCAGAGAGTGTTTTAAAGAGATATCTATGGCATTCATGGAATATGTTCTCTGTATAGGCAGGCAAGTGACTCAAATTCATGTTCTGTTTGGCCACTGCCTAGAAAATAGCATTAAAGCCCACACTAGACAAAAGAGTAGCGGGGGTGGGGGGGGGACAAGATGTTGTCCATGTACTTACAGATGCTACTGGAAGTTATTTCTTAGCAGAAATGAGAACAAAACAACATTGGCAAAATTCTATACAGAATTCTTAAAACAGAATGTTGTTCAAGCAGTGTTTGACAACCAAACAATCGTAGTCGGTGGTGGCTTGGGAGAGGTTGCTGTTGCCATAGCGACTAGTGAATGATGTCACAGCCCTTCACTCGAATCATGAAGAGGCGGATATTCGCATAATCATTCACGCTGCCTATGCTGCTGATCAAGGGGCAAGGACAACAGTTGTAGCTAGCCCGGGCACTAACGTTCTAGTCATGTTGATTCATTATCGACCATACATTCGTGCCAAGGACATATTTTTTCAGACTGGTCACGAGAGCAAACACACTTCCCTTAGATGATACATTCCACTTTATTCCTTGTATGACAAACTGACACAGGAAAAAGTACACATTATGCTCGGCGTCTATTGCATCACAGGATGCGATACGGTCAGTGCATTCTATGGCCATGGGAAGAGAACAGCATTTAACCAGATGATACGGCACCCACAGATGTTTCAAGATACAGGTAGTCTAGGAACATCATGGCATGTATCAGAGTCAGAACGAGTAGCTTAAGTGTACACGCTTAATAGGCAGCATGTATGGAAAGGTTGTTCAACGGTCGAATGACTTGCGAAGTGAGACGGCCAAAAGTAACATCATAGGCAAGAAATTGCCACCAACCGATGATAGTTTCATGCTCCACATATTACGCAGTTGTTATCAGCTTATGGTATGGAGACAGGCTTGTTATGCGAGGCAAATCTTACCCAAGCCCATAGAGTATGGGTATAAAATTGGTGCAGACAATAGACTATATCCAGAATTAATGAACCAGACAGTGTCCGTTCAAAAACTACTGAACAATTTAGTGTGTAACTGCAATGAGTACTGTTCAACTACATGCACATGCTCACAACGTGGCCAGGCATACACCAGAACATGCATCTGTGAAGCGCTGCCACCACCCGCAGCAATCTAAAAATAGAGGCGTGTCTTCTTCGAGAATACACCTCTAATGTGTTGACCAACCATCCTATTATGTCATCACAACGACTAGACTGTTACACCGACTCCACCTCAGAGACCAGACAGATCGAGACCCAGTCTATTTCTGTAGCGGACAGTAAAAGCAACACTGTGGATTAATTTTGGTACCATCTTTACCTCTGTATCACTAGCTTGATACAGACACTAAAATCGACTCGATCCACCGAATGGTTCATGTGATATCAACATCCATGCAACGTCAGCAAATGCTTGACCTCATTTTGTGTGCGACAGATTTGAATTTTACGACGAGTTCAGAGGGACTATTTTTCTGTTAGCTACTTGTCATACAGACTACTATAGGCTTTATATCATCTCGTTTTACGTGAATTAATGTTGTCTGGTATGAAGAGAGTAGTGCCCATGTCCTTTTAAGTTTCAATTCTCTCTACGACCATATTCTTGTGGAAATCACTACGCCAATGGCTATTCATTACATACGAGATACTTTTCTCGATCTCATATCGAAGGAGATCTCGCGAGATACGAATGTGTCCGCAGATGATAGTGAAATGTGGTGTGTAAACCAATTCACCAAAGATGTCGGGCTGTGTACAGTTGACAGTGATGATGGTGATGATAACATATGGAACCATCAGAATTTACTTGTTATAAGCATTCTGCACGACCTTCATATTAAGAAACTTAAAGGACAATTCCGGGATTGGTAAAAGTGTACTTTATTTGAAAGACTATTATATGACTAACATATTGGATCCTAAATAAAAACAATAGACAAATAATACGAGTAATTATACCAATTGGTAAACATGGGATTATTTTATCTCCTGGGCCGTGCCATTTTCTTGCAATGAGAGCGAGATTTGACGAGATCCTGACATCATCCCTGCACCAACACTATGTTTGCCGAGCACGAAGGCTGTACAGAAAATATGTATATGCATGGAGGCCTTGTAATCGTTAGGACATTGTCCAGTTAAGCTAGTAAGTTTTTCAAGTAATTCTAGTATCCTAAGTCGGTGGGGAATCGTTAACCCCTAGACCACTGAAGCATGGATTCCATTTTCCCTATCCTATCAGAATGTCTTCATTTTGGTAACAATGCTGCTGTAAGCCAATGCTGTGCACGACAGCAACACGTTACAGCAACATTTTTTTCACAATTTACCCAGGCACTATCTCTGTAAGTATGCTATAACGCATTTTACACCATGCGATAAGGGTTAAATGAAGTGCCACACTTGGCACGTGCGTATTGTCAAATTACTCAGCCGACTCAAGATACCGTTATAGTGTGTGTCGCAGGCAGTGTAAATATATATTCCAAGAAAACATATGATATGAAAATATTGCCAGAACCACAGAAATGATTGTAATAATTCTGATATCTACCTGTAGCTGCAAATTCGAAGATTTATTCAATGCTAGGGATGTTAGAATCGGCCTAGTGGTTCAAAAGATACACGATGCGGGGAAAACTAAGCCAGCAAAATTTCAAACAAAAATTTCAGGGTGCGCTCTATCCATCAGCAATATCAGAATGTGTATTACAGCTACAATGACAGAATTTGCTGTGCCGAAGCCTTACAATGTTTTCACACAATGGGAAAAATTCCATCAAAATATCTTAATTATTGAAATTACTACAGATTGCCGATCGGCGATGAAAATTCCCAGATTTTATGTCAAAATGTTAATTCATTTGGTGATATCTCTAGCAATATTCACGTGAGCAAAATTATAATTGGTCATGCAAATAGACACATCTTTCAGCTTTAAGCACACTCCAATTTAATGACAATACACAAAGATAGTCTGCGAGGCAAAAGCCATCTCATGCTGAATTTTACCAAAAAAAGGATAACATATTCCGATCGTATCTTAGATGAATAATTTAAAAATATATTCCAGTCTTTTGAACCTCTTGTCTGATATTAACATCCATTATATCATATTAATCCCAAGGTCGGCACCTATTTAGAGATCCTAGAATCATTGGAATCGCTTCAGCGGTTCGTTTGCTATCGATCATTTACGTATACTTCCTTAAAATGTATACCATCATCTATTGGCCTCGCTCCTCCAGTCATAGCAATAGCGGGGCTGACGTTGCTAGAAGCGATAAAATGGTAGTACCCGATGTGCGAAAAATTGTCAATTTTACCAACTTTATCTAGCGATAGTTGGTTACAGTATTTCTATCTGGTTATTATTCTGGCGCAATTTCATTAAACATGTAATAATCTTTCAAATAAAGCAAACTTTTTATAACCCGAAATTGTCCTTTAACATACTAAAACATGATTAATGATGAGCCCACATCCACCCTCCCAACTACACATTTCTGGCCGTTTCAACGCTTAATAGCAGATAGTTTATCAGAAATACATCGATTGCCACATATATACATAATTGGTAACCTCTCTTGATACCACGAATTAAAGTAAAGCTTGAAAAGAGACGACAGTATTTTATTTGAGGACAGGAGATGCAGATTTTATTTATCAACATGGGTGGCATATACCCCTACACTCGGACCCTCCTAACTTCATTTGTAATAACAAGTCAGCTTGTCATTCTATATTTCCCTTTTCCTGACGTTTCAAGGAACACAATGATATATGATAGCATTTATTAATATTTTGGTATGGGTGGGTGGTTCCGACAGCGATCATTGCTGTAGCACTAGTGGAGTAGGTGTAAAACAGACAAGTTCTCATTCTATAAAACCACTATTAAAGTAAAACTACTCCAGCGATATCACCTATTTGGCGGATCAACCAGAAATAGGGGAGGAGCCACAAAATGTCCACTGCAACTATATCACAGAAGATCTGCACTTGAGAGTGTTAGAGAACCAATTGTAACCAAAATCCAGGCTCGGCTACATTCTAAAAATAAATCGCTGCTAAATCTGAACATTACATTCAAATCACATCACAAATTCAAACTTAGAGTTATTTGACAAACTTTCAAGATAACTGCGCTTCACACAACATCAAAAACGTGTAGCGCTATTAGAGTTTAATATGAATCATTCGTTAGGCATCAAATCGGGACAGTTTGTCTAGGCATTGTATATATAATGTACATATGTGGAAATTGTTAGGAAATTACTCCAAATTGGTGGTTCGCCTCAAAGAGGATTCCGAAAGGTAGTACTTACATACAGAGCAGAACTATTGTTTAAGGCATGACCATAACCTGTACCCTAAAGGAATGAAAAAATTTGAATAATTCTTAGCTGGTTAACTCGTTGGACGTATTTTTTATTAGGGTCAAGTAATATCTTCTTGATCAATTCAATCCTGAAATTGAATCAGATATAATATGTTCCCTTTGCATATCAACTTCGCGTTTTGGGCCAGTGAAAGCACATTTCTATAGTCCAACTGAGAAAGATGTAGACGGTTAATTGTGGACACTGCTTACGTGCTATGCCATGGAACGGAAATCCCGCATAACATATTTCACTATAGATAATGAGTGCAGCCGGTTATTACTGGAAATGGCAGTCCTGGGAAATGGCAATCGTGGACAAAGGACGATTAACAAGCTGCAACTTCCCATGCCGGGTTGCGCCACTCAAGATAATTATCATACGCAAAATAACTTGTTGATTGTCAAAACACTATTATTTGTGCAACGGACCGCTGGCGAGATTGACAGGCATCATTACTAGGCACTGAAAATACCTGCATCAAATACAAAATTTCCTATCGAAAGGAATGCTAACAATGTTGAGGCAGATAGGCCAGTGAGCCATGGGAAACTGCTGCCTGATATAAGCAAAACGCGAACAGATGAAAGGGGAGATGCTAAAAAAACATACGTAGCTATAACATCAAACTCCTGGATAGTCATTATCTGCCACAAAATGCGCGAAACCTATCACATTGGAAGAAAAATTGTTCAATGTGAAACTAAAGTAAGTCATAAATACGTCATAAAATAAGTTTTTCTCTTACCAGAATTTCGTTCCGAATATACCCCTTGTCTAAACATAAATAGTAAATTCGGTCCCGGGTGAAGCATCTCGGCAGAAGAATTTTGATTTCGTTGGAAGGGACAGCAACCAGCCCTAAATGAGGAATTCCCATAAATACAACAGTAAATGTGATTGGCACTAGAAGAGGGGAGCCGATTGGATTGTCGCCACCAAGGAAGAAGGAAGACTTGCTGCTCCCCCTCCGATGACAGGCTAGGATGAGTGTCCTACGCAAAGGAACCAGGACGAATGTTGGGCCAAAGATTTGGTGGGTGTGGTTTGTATGCCAGGGGTTCAGGAAGGAAGGATTGCCACCCTCTCCCACGACAGGCCCCGGACAACTTGTCATGTTGCAAAGGGGTGAGAAAACGGATTCAGGAAGAGAATATTTTAGTGGGTGTGGTCTCTGAAACGACTCTGATACTTTAGGGCCAAAACTGTTAGGGGGCGTCACCACCCCACACCAACCACTTCTGCCCTAAGGGGTAGTAAATTCATCCGTTTCCCATAGCACTGCTAAGAAGGCAGCACGCTCGAAATTTCGGTGAAATGACACTGATTATTTTTGCTTTAAAATATTTCTGCATGTACATAGATTAGTTAAATAAGTATAGCCTAGTAACTTAGACCTACTCGCCAAATTGTGTCACCTGTATAACTGGGAAAGCTGCGCTAATGAAACATGGAAAACAGTACTTTAAATGTGTACAAGTTAGCTGTGCTAAAGGCAACCATATGCATCCCACACGCACACGCTCACCCACCTGTGCACACACGCGAAAACAGGGAGCATTGAAGTTTAGCCCATCTGCTGCCACCGCCAGGAAGTAGATCCCGTCAGATATCATTTCCCAAACGTTATTAGTCTTTTGACATCACAAATTCGCTGGAGGCAGTTGATGGCAAAGGTGTTTGGAGTTTCTGGTTAAATCTATACCTACGGATAGAGATTTAATCCCTCTGCTGCCGCCGTCAGGATGCAGATCCCGTCAGGTATCATTTCCCAAGCGTTATTAGAACTTTGGGAGCACAAATTCACTGGAAGCAAGTAGCCTACATGCAAGCAATTTCATTCAGACTACAGCCTAGAAAATTGGAAGGATATAGCTTGTCAATTGTAGCTCGCCGGGTAGTGTCGGGCCATTCCGGTGTATCATGTCGACTAGCCGTACCGCAAGTGCATGACGAGTGATGATGCTGGTTAGCATCCGGTCTTGGGGTGATGGACCCTGTACGGGACTGCCCTGCGGGAAACAAAAACCGGCTCCTAAGGCTGGTAGAACTCAATCGTTCCAGTGGGGCTATGCGACCAGCGTCGCGAATATTAAACACAACTGTCTCATCCCAAGAATTTGTGTCACCAGTATGCCTGTCCATAGTGAAATATTGTTGTATTGAATAACAAGACTAGTTTTCGTTTTGTATATTTCTTAGACCGTATCAAACATAAAACCCGGAATCCTAGTTCCGGACATGGAATATAAATTACGATTTAGAACTAAGACATTACATCCCTCGAGGATTTTCTAAGAGTTTCAAATTACATAATTAACGTGAGTCTTTCTTAGCTTAATGATTAAATTTAAAGTTACTGTCATAATGAATGTCAAAGTTATATTTGAAAGTCACGGAACCTAGATGGCATACGGCGATTACGATATGGACGATCAGGTGGTGGATGATCGTTAGGCGGAGTTTCTCGCTCCACAGTAGGAATGATTATGTCCGGCATATCGTCATCACTGTCATTGGAACGTTCATCATTAACTTGAGACATGTCAGAGAGTTTAAGCAATTTGAAGAATGATGAATTTCGTGTTACCGAATGCTGTCCATTTTCTGCAGTTACCATGGAACCTTTCACATTAACTACTTTGTACGGTTGTGGATTATATAATGGAGAGAGTTTTTGTCTTTT
The DNA here is from genome assembly GCA_034401795.1 of Chaetoderma sp. LZ-2023a. NCBI lineage: Eukaryota > Metazoa > Mollusca > Caudofoveata > Chaetodermatida > Chaetodermatidae > Chaetoderma > Chaetoderma sp. LZ-2023a. The sequence continues at coordinate 211,171,890 of CM067369.1, read as the reverse complement.
GTCTTTACGAAGGAGGACACGGTCACCAATGCTGATCGTTCTTGGTGAAACTCGAGATTTGGAATCTGCATAATGTTTCATTTGTACTTTAGACTTGTCATCCTTATCACGCACAATTGAGTCAACGACTGGTATGACAACTTCTGGTAAAGTTGTCTTAAATGGGCGATTAAAAAGGAGTTCAGCTGGTGGTTTGTCCGTAGATGTATGTGGTGTAGCGCGATAACTACGTAGGAATTTATACATTTCCTGTTTCCATGGCTTATCTTCAATTTCGGCTATACGAAGTGCTTTCTCCAGAGTTTTTATAAACCTTTCTGCATCGCCATTGGCTCTTGGCCAATAGGGTGTGATTTTACGATGATGCAGACCGAGATATTGCATAAACTGTTGAAATTCTGTACCGTTGAAAGGAGGGCCATTGTCAGTTTTGAGAACCGAAGGAATTCCGTGCGTGGCAAATATTTTGTCGAACACAGGCAAAGTCGCTTTGGCAGATGTTGAAGAGACACGTTCGACTTCTGGGTAGCGTGAATATTCGTCGTACACGATGAGTAAATAATCACCCGATGGCAGAGGTCCTAGAAAGTCTGCACATACTGAATCCCATGGGGCTTTCGGAAGTGTAGTCATTTTTAGTGGTTCACGATGACTTGAATTATCCGGTGTCGTAGCCTGACATGGTAAACAGTTGTTTATCATGGTTTCGACAAGACGGTCGATCGAGGGAAACCATACCTTTTGACGGAGGAGTTTTTTCGTTTTGACAATCCCCTGATGACCAGAATGGGCTAGATTGCAGATGCGTTGTTGGAGAGAAGTTGGTACAACGATTTGAGAATTTCGGAGTACAATAGTGTCATTGAAACCGACTGACAGTTCTGAATGAATTGCTGCATATGACTGAAGTTGTTTGCGAGTAACATTGTCAATGTCAACACTGGGATTTGATTTGTACACATCTTTCCATCGGTTTGATTTTGTTAGTTCAATTACTTTCTGAAGAATGGAATCGTTCTTCGTTGCATTTCGAATTTCGTCAAGAGTTACGGCTTTGGGAATAGAGTTCTGTGTGATGAAATTGATATGCTCCTCTGCGAGCTTTTCTTCCTGACTGGGCTGCTGTGTAGAGGCAATAGGATGTCTGGACATGAAATCGGCAGGATTGTTTGTACCAGGACGATAGATTAGATTAAATGTATATCCCTGGAGTTTCAACATCCAACGCTCAATACGAGTAGGCGGTTTCGATGTTGGATTGCTAAACAACGGAAGAAGCGGTTTGTGATCAGTAACAGCTGTAAACGAGTTGCCGTAAAGATATAGATGGTTGTGTAGAATTCCCCATGTCAGCGCAAGGGCTTCTCTCTCGCACTGGCTATAGCGTTGCTCGACGGGAGTCAGTGAGCGACTGGCATATGATATAATTTTAGTACCTGAAATGTCATCTTTCTGGGTCAGAATCGCACCAAGACCGACTGGACTGGCGTCGACTACGAGTTCAACTGGCTGTGATGGATTGTAATAACCAATAACACTGTCATCAGTCAGAGCACATTTAATGTCATTGAAAGCTTTTTCATGTACGGCCGTCCATTCGAATTCAATGTTCTGTCTCGTTAAATCACGAAGTGGTTTCGACAGGGTAGCTAAATCAGTGATGAATCTAGCGCAATACTGTACCATGCCGAGGAAGCTTTTCACGTCACTAGGATTTTGAGGACGACTGGTAGATTTGATTGCGTCAACCTTCTTCGGATCTGGCGATACACCTGATGCTGAGAATATGTACCCGAAGAACTCAATTTCTGATTTGCCGTATTCGCATTTCGCCGCGTTCAAAGTTAGATTCTTTTCGCGCAAACGGATTAATGTCTTTTCAAGGCGAATGTCATGTTCAAGCTGAGTACGACCGTAGATTAGAATATCGTCACTTACATTTGTGACACCGTCTAAACCTTGAAGTGACATTTGAATGTTGTTTTGAAATAGTTCGGATGCGGAACAAACACCAAAGTTCAAACGCTTATATCGAAATAGTCCGCTACTTGTTGAAAATGTGGTCAAATAACGAGATTCTGTGGCTAGCTCAATTTGGTGGTAGCCAGCATTAAGATCAAGCTTCGAAAATATAGTTGATCCATTTAGATCTGAAACAATGTCATCTATTGTTGGCGTAATATGTCGCGATCTTTGAATAGCTTTGTTCGGAGCTCTCATGTCTACACAGATGCGAATTTGAGACGGGTCTTTCGGTTTTTCGATTACACGGATTGGTGATACCCAAGGAGTAGGTACGTCGTCAACGCGTTCGATTATATCGAGCTCAAGTAGGCGATTAAGTTCGGTTGCTGTACGATCACGAAGATGAAATGGCAAACGGCGGTGCGGTTGTGCAACAGGAGGAACTGATTCATCTACATGTAACTTAGCTTGAATGCCGTTCAATTTTCCAATCCCTACATACCGATCACTATACTTTGAAATTATGTTTGTTGTAGTAGTGAGATTATTTGACATTGCTACATGTTGTGTGATGTGGATTAGTCCAAGATCTACACTAGTACGGTAGCTTAGTAACGTGTCACATGATCCTTTGGTTACAAAGAATGTTGTTTTAACAGAATCATTATCATTATGTGCCTTTACAGTTGCTGAGAATTTTCCCAATATGTCAAGTGGTTTGCTTGTATTGTAGCTATAGATTGCAGGCAAATGTTGTTTTTCAAGTGAAATACCTGGGGCTAGTGCCTTTAATGAAGTTTCATTAATTATGTTAACAGTGGAACCAGTGTCTAAAACTGCTGAGATAGGATAGTCATTCAGTTTAATGTTGACAACAGGCTGTTTGTTATTATGTATTTGTCTATCCCTGACGACAGCTACTTTTAAACCAAACACATATTCATCATCTGAGCTAGAATCAGGTTCTTGTTTCAGAGTAGAAACCTGTTTGACAGATTCATGAGAATTTTGTTTCTTTCGACAGACAGAGGCAAAGTGATTAAGTTTGTGACAGTATTTGCACTCTTGGCCTTTAGCTGGACATTGTTTATTATTTGCGTGTGGATAGTCATAACCACAATAATAACATGTTGTTGTAGGTTTAACTTTAACTGTGTCATGTGATTTAACATGTGATTTGCTATGTGATTTGTAAGCCATCTTATTTTGGTATCTGTATTTTGGTTTTTCAGTTGAATATTTTGACTGATTTGATTTGATAGCATTTACAGATTCTGGATATTTTGTTTCTTGCATTGTTTCAATATTTGTTGCTTGAAGCTCTGATTGTTCGCTCGCTCTGGCAAGACTGAGAATGTCGGGTAACGCCATACTAGGTTCGCGAAGAATTCGACGTCGTAGTCTATTTGAACTACACCCATGAATGATCTGATTTTTAATTTCTCGGGCATCGTCCGCGAATTCACATGTACTGGCTAATTGTCGAAGGCGCGTTGCAAAACAATCTAGTGTTTCACCGTGGTTCTGGATTGCTTTACGGAATATGTAAGTTTCATAGTCAATGTTCTTCTTTGGACTGAAGTGGTCATTTAGTTTCGAGATTGCTGTGTCAAGATCTGTACCCGTTTCGGTTAGTGTCTCTAGTATGTCCATAACATCTTCCCCAGCATAGTGAAGGAATAATGCACGCTGACGTGTGTCATTTGTGATGTTCATTGCCAGAATCAAATTTTTGAATCGTTTCACATATTTTACCCATCTCTGAGACGTGGATGTAGGATCGCTATGTATCTCAAAAGGTGGAAATGTTGGCAATGACTGGGCCATATTTCGAGTGTCAATCAGTTCGATAAATTATCACGTGACCAATATTTTGGCTAGAATGTACATGGATTGATGGAAATGTTTTTTCCCGAAAACAGCATACACTGTGGTTTACACAGTATGTTTTGACTTACAGGGCACTTCTGGCATTCACAACAATTGTTTTTGACATAAACTTTACATTGACTGCGCGATTTTTCGATTGTTTTGATCCTCTGCTCGTCGCCAATTGAAATATTGTTGTATTGAATAACAAGACTAGTTTTCGTTTTGTATATTTCTTAGACCGTATCAAACATAAAACCCGGAATCCTAGTTCCGGACATGGAATATAAATTACGATTTAGAACTAAGACATTACACATAGCAATTTCGTGATCTATGGACTTACAAGATTTGATTTGGTGACCTAAAAATATAAGTCCATACAATTTTACCTAAACAATTATAAATATGCTAGATAAGACTACAGTCTTAAGAGCATACGAAAATACGAGACATAGAGACAGGTAGATGAACTTTTAAACATGGGGCTCCCGGAGGTACCACACAGACTCGTAGGTCGCAGAGGTATCCCCGCAAAGGAGGCTTCCGCACACGAGACTTAACGAATTAACTTAATATAAGATATTATACCTCTAAGCTGAAAGGAAGAAGGTTATCTCGGACGAAAGGTTATGTGCCTCACGTGGGCACTACTCCTAGTGCTAGTTTGGGTGAGGAGTATTATCCTCGCGTGGACCGTCCTCACTGAATCCTTGCGAGAGGCAAGTGCCTCACATGGGCCTCTGTCTTGGGAAGGTGTCGCACTGCTTAAAGCGGGAGAAGAGTAGTAGGCAAAAATGGGCCCACTCTAATATTTCAACCAAAAATGTTTGAGAAAGAAAAGACCATACCTAGTGATATTATGACTATAGGGGTGAGTGCTGTTTTACGTGAAGATGGTACGGGCGATTCCCGATGGATTCCCTCATCACCGTCTTATGTGATTCTTAGTATGCTGAAATAGTAGTTGCCGCTTTATTTATGCAGGCCTTCTGTTTTGCTTAATTAGCTTTTAGTTGTTTTCAAAACAAGAACTATTTTTGGCCGCAACTGGCTGGTATCTACCTAGCTATTAGACACGGCTGTCACTGAGAACAGATGCCCTAAGATATCAATACTGAAGACAGCGCTCATACATGTTACTTAGTAAGATCTCCGAACTGGTTAACAATCCGGACATCCCGCTCCGTAACCACATAAAACATTGCAAGACATAGGTTACTTTTCACGAAAGCATTATTAGACCATTGTTCTATTGTTATGGCAGGGGTGAGAGAGAGACGAATACCCACCGTAAATGTCCTTCCTGCAAGGGTGTGGCAGATCTAAATATCATGCGCAGACATTCTGATGGAATTCGGTGGGGGTACGTATCTCGCCCGTCACCGGGTCCTATGGAACTAACCGTTTAACCTGTCATTAGGTTTATATACAAGTTGCCCTGTTTTGCACTGCGATGCGGGAGGTTGGTTCAGTAAATAAAATAATAATTAATATATGTTTTCGCAGTGCTTTCCTACATTGGCTAAAGTGCTAACTACTAAGTATCCAAAGATATGCGGGAATGTGTGTGATACCGCACCCTGGCCATCACCACTCGGAAACCCCAACAGTTTCCCAGAGTCAGATCAGCCCATGGTGCGGATGGGGGCATCCAAACAATTAAGAAGCCTCTGGGCTGAGTGGAACATGAAAACAGACAAAATCTTGGAGTTATGAGTCTTACCGGAGTGCGGGGCTAGATTATCGCACTGCCGGAAGAGAAGAGTATATTACAGAGTATGTAATGAAGAAAGTGTCTCTAATCATTTTGAATCTATCCTATCGAGCTGAATAGAAAAGGTTTAGTCGGTAGCATGCCGGGCTAAACAGAGTTATAGCAAGGACAGCGACTGCAGTGAAAAATTGTTGGTGGCGGGAGAAAGTGCTGCATATATAAGTGTTGCTGTATAGTGTTTCCTACGTGCACTGCAGTCCTATATTTTCTATAGATAAGCAAAACGTATGAACGGATGGCCACTGGCCATATATATATACATAATCTAACCACAACAATCAATACGGTATCAAATGATCAAGGTATACATATCAGTACAGGTTAACGAACCTACTATAGTGTGGTTAGCAACACATTGAGGAAAATGAGAATAACTATAAACAGATACAGAAATTATAACTAGCGGTCCTAAGACCGTTACGGTTCCTTTTAGTCAAAGGGACCGTTCTTACGGATACAATTTAATTAACGAAATGCATATAGAGAAATAATTAAACTGTGAAGTATAGTTACTTGAATACTCGGTAGTCATTCTTAAGTTAGGCTACCGTGTTACTGAAATTGATATGTCATTCCGTAGTCGATGTGAGATGATGCGCTCTCCGGTGGCTGGAAAGTTCCCGCAGGTTGGTTTCCACAAGCTGTTTTCCGCAAACAAGATTCCCGCAAGAACACTCATGGCGGGAGGGGTTCATCGCTCAGCACTGTAAGCCTAATAGGATGTCTAACGAGCAGTCAGCAAAAGATACGATAGTACTACTGTGGTGAATAAAGTTCCTGTATACCGATGGCACGGATGGAAGGTGTAAACAACATGATCACAAGCGGGGGTTGTCAGAGGCAAACGAAGATACAAAACAAAGCTTCACAGTGCTGAGTACGTCAGCCAGCTCTGAAGACGCACCGGGCAGAGTTCACTTGCTGTGGTCGAAAGTCAGAAGAACCTACACGATATTAGTGCGGGGACGGTTGAAATACCACTTTTAGGCATGGCTGGCAGATCCGGCGAGTCATCCATCAAAGATCATCCTGCCTCTACATCTGTAGACTCACATATTCAGGCCGTAAAGGACTCACCGCAAATTTGTGTTCCGAAGTAGATATTGATATTCGTGAACAATAATCAGAAGTTCCAAATTACTCCCGTAGATAGGGAGTTACAAAATTGTTTTAGTGCGGTGGGTTGGGCAACTGCCCGCTACGGGATAAAAACCTGACACATAGCGAAGTAAAACGTATATTGTCTGTCGCGCTGATAGTAGCTGGTACAGATCCAACCTGTTCGGCCCCTGGCCGAGGATGCTCTCGATCACTGGATCGTGTCTCCTTTTATACTCCTCGTGACGTTATAGGCGCAGGCGCCAACCAATCATCGTTCGAGCAATAGTCAATCAGCACGTAGCTAATAATAGCGCAGCCGAATGTTCTAGAACATTCTAGAAGTTCTGCGTCCACGTGGTTATGACGTCACAGCAATATTTTGAAGATAATCAAGAAGGGTTTTCCGTGGATAACTCAGCCATTTCTTAACTGATTTTGAAATGGTTTACAGATTTAAAAAGCACGTTGAATTCAATGCCAGATTTAATGGGAACAGGCAATCAATAAGGATTACAAGGTACCATCTCGGTACACTAAAAGCGCCATCCTATCTTGGTTGTAACTACACGCTCCATCAAAAACAGCATCCTGGCGTGCGCATGCGCATCAGGCGGTTCAGGGGGGCATGTTCAGGAAACGAATCCAGGACGGGTGGCACATATCCGGCTTAGCTGGTACGGCCGGTATCCGAGCGGTCAATCCGAACTACACCATCGACCAACCTCACTTCAACCTGCAACCAAGCAAGTCGTAAGAAGATAGCCTGACGTCAACCAACTTCAGTCAGCTGACAGCCAAGCAAGTCATAAGGAAATAGCCTGCCTTCAACCAATTCCAGCCAGCCTGCAGTCAAACAAATCATAGACAAATAGTCTACAGGCAGCGACTTCAGTCAGCCTACTTTCAAGCAACTTCAGTCAAGCAGACCAAAAAGCCACTCGGCTTAGTGCCAACAGATCGAAAGCAACTGGTCTGAGCGCCAACCCAACCCATTTGAAAGCAGCTGGACTTAGTGTCAATCAGAGTGAAAGCAACCGAACTTGGTGCCAACCAGACTTAAAGCAATCAGACTTAGACATGCCACCCAGATGGAACCAGCTAAAGGTACATCCATCTAAGGCATGACACTTACCCTGGCACAAGCATGCTTAATATTTATATAAATATAGATATTTAAAGAAATCGTATATCTAGTTAATAGTCTTATCCAATCAATTACTTGTGTGATTTTAATTAATACATCCCATTGTTGAGTATTTATTTTGTGTTTATAATATCGCTACCTGATAGCGTTAGATCATAACCACTTTGACATAGCGATTCATTGCCCCTACTGTTTTACCGACCTCAATAGTGGTGCATTCGTGTGGTAATATTGTCATCTATACATACACAACCCTTCCTTTTAATGTGAACATTTAGTTAGTGGTTACAAATAATAATATGGCAATGGAAATAGATAGGCATACTGATTCTCAAATGGATAGAGACAATTCTGACGGCTTGTCCACTGATGAAGAGTCACTTACCCTGAAGATTTGACAAGGGGCGGGTGGATGGGCAGAGGATAATGGGATTGAAAAGCTGTTAAAGATGCACTGACCCATGCAACTTGTAGCGAGTAGGGAATTTAATTGGCACACACTATCAAACAAACTAATTAATTTGCTGGATCCGTGTGGTGAGGCGTTAACATCAATTGAAAATCAGCAAGACAAGTGGAGAATTTGGTGCAGCATTAAAGATAGATTAAATATACATTTAATATAGTTGTTTGAGCACTGATATAAGACGGCAAGTGTATTATACAATTATATTATGGATGAGAGGATGGGAATGAGATGGTGCCCACTGCCCGGCCAACCAGTAGAGTTGGTCTAGAAGACTCTCCACTCCACAATGCTGGAGATGCATACACTGTAACTAACGGTATTTAATTATTTATTGGATGGGAGGCCGGGAAGGAGACAACGGAGTCTACTACCCAGCCAACGTGCAGAGTTTGGCTGGAAAGCTCCCCACTCCATAATGGTGCAGATGCATACGCTGTAACTAACAGTATTTAATTATTTAATGGATGGGAGGCTAGGAAGGTGATAACAGAGTCCACTACCCAGCCAGCCTGCAGAGTTGGGCTGAAAGGATCCGCAAGAAGAAGAGGTATCAAAACGAGTTATGTATGGAAGGGAGGAGCTGAAGGAGATAGGAGTCCAGTATGCAGTCAGCAGGTGATATTGGGCTGGAAGGTTATCCACGACATGCGTGTAGAGATGCATATACATATAAACTGACAATATTTATTTATTTAATGGCTGGGAAGATGGAAAGGAGACGGTATCTAACAGCCAGCCAACAGCCAGTGTGGCCTGGAAAGCTCTCCGTACAGTAAGGGTGAAGACGAGCCTAGCCCAAGAATTCCCCCAAGTATCCATGCAGAGAGCCAACCAAGCACATGAGATGCTCAAGTATCCGGGCAGATAATCAGCACAACCCAAAAATGCCAAAGAATCTGGGCAGAAAGCCATCGAAAAATTACAAACTACTGCAAAAATTCTGTGCTGAAGTAGGATACATTATGCCATCCCTAATGCCAGAGTTGCTTACATACCATCACTTTACTGGTGGGGTCTCATCTCAAATTGCTCACTTCTTTGAATTTCTGTGAGTTAGGCTGCCAATCCAAACTCATTCCTGCAATCAAGTCAATAGCAGGATGAATGGTGCTGTTACAGCCACCCTCACAGTCTGGTTGACTAGACCAAAACATAGCGCTGTGGATATTATCATAGGAATGTCGAGTTATCTAGGTCAAATATGTCAAATTTAACCCTAAAGTTATTTCAAGGTCATGACCTAGAAAGTATGGTTATGCTATGAAAGCAAATATAGGGGTTTAACGCTCAACAGTCTATGATGTTTGGACGAGCAGGTCAACACAGGTGTTAATTTGACCTCTATGACCTCAAAAGCCTGTCAATGATAAGTACCAAATTTGTTGATGACCGGATCAGAAGTTTTAAGTTAACAGGAAATCGCCCAAAGTGGTGTAAATTAAATGACTCGAATGTTTAGTATCAATGGATCAAGAATTACAGGGATATTGCCGCTGTAGATTTTATGATATCAGGACACCAGATCTATGTGACATAGGAAGGATTTTTAATCAATGCAAAGGATTCCGGATTTAATGAAAGAAGTTGAGGAGATAGGAGCGACAGGGTATGGATATGGCTGCAACTCAAATTGGATTATTGGGATTGAATAATGGCAAACCATGGTGATGATCTTTCTGGATTAAACTTAAAGCTCACATGTCTCTGCTTATTGGCCAAACTTGATGAATAGTATCAATATACCAGTGATCACGTTATAATCAAAATTCAGATATGTCTGACTTGGTCCTAGTTGCACGTTGCTCAGTCACCACAAAAGCTCCTTATTAACCGACCACAATAATATCGTTGATCCATCTAACGACGTTGAAGTCATAATGGGAAAAATTATGGCCGATCAATCCAGATATGTATCGATTCAAATTCTAGCAATTAAGGTTAAACAGTTCCAGTCTCTCTTTCAAAAGATAAGAGCCGCTTAAACTTCTTTACCAGAACCAGAAAAGCAGCCTATCTGGGAATGATACTATTTGATGGTTATCTGCATGCGGTATAAAAAATTCTGTAAATGAAACTATGAAAACAGAAAAACTTTAATCATTCATTCATTACATAGAAAACGGAGTAGATGAATTGATATTGATATAGTATGAATGGAGTAATGAGCCAACGCTGTATTTATTATATTTTAAAAGCGCCAGTGATGCGTTAGAATCACAGATATAGTGCCTGAATAAATTAATACATAAAAAAGTGAAATTTGATGATTGAAATTTTAATCAATCAGCCCGTAGTTTTGATACGGGTTAATTTATTAAAGAGGCAATCACCAAATAGCATAGTAAACTTATAACCAATTTGAATGCAAATTTTAATTCAAGGATTATGCATTACAAGTTCAATGGTATTTTAATAGCGAGTTGACCGATAGTCAGTAGGATAATAATAACAAAATTTATACCAGGTAATTCAAAAGACTGATGAACCACTCAACCAATCTAGAACTTACGCTATGAATTGATTGATTGGTTACTCATGCCCTGGAACTAGAAACTAACTAAGTGTACATGATGATTATTGAATGATTGTTGGTTATTTGAACTTGGACAAGTGACGTAATAACAACAAAATGAAACAAATATTCAATCAATTTAAATAGAAATATTTCAATAATAAGTATGAAAATTTACTTATAGAATATTTCGAAATTTGGTTACATAAGTAAAAATCTGGAAAGTCTCTGCACCACGCGAGTTGGTCGGGGTGTATGGTAAATAATTTGAAGAAATCACAGTTAAAGGTTAGATACCTTGAATATGCTGAATACAGAAGTCCGGTCATGGAATGAAGGCGAACAGATGAAGATCCGATCTGCTGGGAGTGAAAACACTCGTGAAGAAACGGATGACGAATCCGAAAGAATGCTCTGTATTCCGAAATAGAAACGATAAAGTCAGAGGCACTAAGATGATCCGAGATATTGAAGTGAGACGCTCGAAGACACTGAGATGATGTGTGTGATAACTTGGCTTAGTTACCGATACAGAAGATCGAGGCCGAAAGATGGCGGAGAATCGAAAAGAAGACAGCAATCACTAATAAAGTCTGAACATTTCAGAACGATGAAAGCGTCGTAAAGATGATTCTTCTTCTTTCTTCTTTTCGTTCGCTGATCATACCGCCAGTCCTGTAAGTGACTATCGACATGATCATAAGCGTTAAGTGCGTGGATCCATGGTTTATTAGAGTGCACCGTGCGGCCAGGAACCTCCGTCTTCAGCACTCAAGGTTTCTGTCAGGGTAACCTCACCCTTACCTCCTTTAGTCGCCTCTTACGACACGCAGAGGATATGGAAGGTGTATTCTAAGTCCCACCTATAGGGTAAAGATGATGAGATTGATAACATCACAGGTAGAAAAGATCGAGTTCTACCTACCCAAACAAGGCACCAGGTTCCACTTGCTTTGAGATTTGATCTGAAGGTGATTAGATTGATGATGTCATGGGTAGGTAAAATCGACTGATGGCTGATGACGATGATTACATTGAGACGATGACAAAGATGAGACGACACAGGCACACTATTACTTTAACATTTTTTACATGGTGAGTTCGTGGCCTCTTGACAATAAGTGGCTCCTAGATAACGTGTGAGCCGCTTAGAAATATGTTTCGAACTCATGAGTGGGAGTTGGCGATTTTCCCACCAAAACACTGTCACGTGATTGATGAACAAGCACATGGTTTGATGTATTAATGCGCCAACGTTCATATAATGCCTAAAGATGGTGACAATCTTATCATATAAAAATTTGATAAACTCATTGGAAAATAGAATCACAAAAACAATAATTATACAAGAAAAGTTAATAATTATAAAATTAAATCGACCAATATAATACAATCTAGAGGAACTATTTTTATTACAATCACAACGGCGCCAATCATGTGCAATTAATGTGTCATGTTAATTTCAAGTAATATTGATGCCTGGTCAACCGTACAAACATCGACTTCAAAAACACTAGATCGATCAATAGTTCACAGAGGTACATAGTGGGATGGACTTAGGCCGCTAGGACAGATTGTACAATTCTATACTCTGTGGTAATCAGTTACAGCCAAGAGCCTAATTAGCATATGAATTGGGAACTATCCGATCAGATGTTTATTTCATGATCATAGGTATGGAATACATGGACAGTGGAGCGGGAATAAATGGTAATACTGGATTAACCCATCATATCCATGTTCCCTAAATTAATTAAATCATTAATAGTCTGACGTCACACATATACTGTGACGTCACACATCATAATATTGATCCTACAAAACAAGTAAAGCAGCGAATAAACTGGGACAAGGTTGGTATTGTGAAGTACAGCTGGCTAACTTCAACTCGTCTGCAACATATGTTAGAACTCCATAATATAAGACAGCACCCTGAACTGATGCTACAGATGACTAACAGCATACTGTACATTTCTGCTATAGATGCCAGGCCTACTAAAAGGAAGGTGAAGGCTAAATCTCCCTATAAGTTGAACACTCATTTCAAGCTCCTGGCGAGTAATGCAAAGGCTGCACATTGAAGGTGGAAGAGCCAAGGATGTCTGAAGGGTGGAGAGGCTATGCAGAATTGGAAACTAGAAAAGGGAACCTAAGAAGGCCCCAGCGTCAAGAAGTGGCAGATGAACGGAATAGATTTCATCAAGAAATAATGTCTTGTGGCCCTAAGGACCAAAAAAAGATGTTTAAAGCTATGCAGACCCTCAGAAATAAAAAGTTGCTTGCAGAAGTATTATCACATTTGGTAATTCAGACCAAAAAACACCAGAATCTGAACTGTGGGCATCATACTTTGAACATCAAGCAACACCAAATGATAACTCAACCTATGACAATTCTATATGAAGGAGTCCTTGAAGTTCAGGCACCTGCTGATCATCCTGTACGTCGCTTCTAACACTTGTCAGGATAGAGGATACAGCCACACATGTCTCCAAGCTGAAAAATGGTAAAGCCGCAGACATATATGGCGTACCCTCAGAGCAAATGTATACAGTATGCCTCATATAAAGCTCTCCAAATCCTGAATATGTTATCAAATCATGTACTTGCAACTGGGACAATTCCTGATGCTATGAAGGTCGGGCTGGTCACACATGTACTTAAAAAGGGCAAATCTCTGCAAAACCCTGACAGTTATAGACAGATCACCATCGGGTCTCTTCTTGACAAAGTACTTGAAAAAAAAAGCATCCAAATAATTAGGACAGTGCTTAACCAGTCAAAGAGTAGGCTTCAGTTTGGATTCACAGAGAAGTGCTCGTCTACCATTGCAGCCTTTCTACTCACTGAAACTATAGCTAAGCCCATGGATAATAAGACCAAGCCGTACATCACATATATGGGCGCGAGCAAGGCCATCGATATTGTTAATCATCCAAGGAATGTTTTCCACAAACAATGAATCACAGGCAAGATGTCGGCCCTCCTTGACAGCATGTACACTGGTATTTGCGCACATGTCAAATGGAAGGGCAGTGTTTTTAGTACATTTTCCGAGAATCAAGGAATCTGCCAAGGTGGCAAGTCATCAACAGACATATTTAATGGCAGAAGCAATGATCTCCGTGCCAAGTGTTAAAAGCCATCCAGCTGCATTTAAGATTGGTTCAACTCCTACATGTGCTATTATGTGTACTGATGATCTGGCACTAATCGCAAGCAATCCCCAAGGTATTCAGCAGCTCATCAACGAGGCGCAATTTGATGCAGCAAATGAAAGGTACCTGTTTAGTAGCACAGAGACAACTACTATCATTATTAAAGTTACACAGCCAGCAAACTTCAGCCTCGATGAAGACCCTCTACAAGCATTCAGGAAAGAAACGCATATTGGTGTCATAAGAAATGACGCCTGTACCAACCAACAAACAATTGAGAGCAGGATAAACTCAGCAAGACGTGTCACATATATTGGGCGCATGCCTTCATGGCCTAAATGGATTAAATCCAGTTGCATCTAAGCATATTTGGGACATCTATATTATGCTGATACTCGTGCATGCCTAGAAGGTTTGAACCTCAAGCAAGCAGAAATAGACAAAATTGAAGAGTTCTATAGAGCGAATTTAAACCCCATTCAACACCTTCCATCTGCATGCGCCAATGCAGCCAGTTACCTATTACTCAGAGCCCTGCCTGCAGAAGACCAATTGCACCAATAAGGCCCTTGGCCTCCTTGTCAATATGCTCCATAGACAAAATTCAGTTGAATGGGAGATTATGGAGTGACAGCTTGCCGTAAAATCACAAACATCTCACAGCTGTGTCATAAAGGCCACACATATTCTTCAAAAGTATGACTTGCCTTCTGCCTACAGTCTCATAAATAACCTCCCATGCAAAAACCATTGGAAGAAAACTGCATCACTGCATTTTAATGAGCACTGGAAAAGGAAGTTGAAGGAGGAAGCAGCGGAGAAGACAATGATCCAGTACTTGGACCTAGATGCTTGCGGGATTGGTCAGCCGAATAGGATATGGGGCAGCTGTAAAATAGACAAAACTTCCGTTCACAAGGCTACAAGCTTCTAGTGCAGAGGTACAACCTGCTCGGAGGATCAACAAGAAATCGAAAAGCATCAAATACATGTCCTCTCTGTAGAGGCAAAGAGGAAACAATGATGCACTTCCTTGTTGTATACCCAGGGCTCGACCATGTTAAATCAAAGCTTATAAACGAAGTTATGCGCCGCCTGAAGCATTCTGGCCTCCCATCACAAATGAAACCTATCTGCAAACCATTCTAGATCCTGGTAGACTTATCACCCAGCAAACTGACACCTACAAAATAACAAAGTTAAGCAAGGTGGCATGGCAACTCTGCAACATATTGCACATGCATGGAACAAGATGATCCTGGAAAACAAGAGCACATGCATGACCCGATGACTGGAAGAGGCTGTCATGAAACCTAATATGATTTTAAAATTTTGATCGTGTCACATATATTGGAACGGCTATTTCATCAAACATGTCAGAGACATTCCATTACGTGAATACATGTGAATCATGATCCTGTGGACAAGTATATCTTTCCCATCATTTATGGGTATAGCACTATAACGAATCTAGAACTTAGGATTCTACTCCATATGCAGATGTGCCTAAAGGACAAGCATCCAAGAGACGGGATTTAACTAAGACAAGACACGACAAGAACACTGTTCGAGTGCAGAATGAATTCAGCAAGACGAGCTACCTATTCCTTGATGGGTGCTTGGCTCCATGGACTAAATGGGCCGAATCCTGTCACATCACAACATATCTGGGATATTTACATCACCCCATTTCTTCTGCATGGGTTGGAAGGATTGATCCTTAAGTTGGCAGAAGTGGACAAGCTCGATGAATTTTACAGATAACATCTTAAAAGAATACAGCACTTGCCAACTGCTTCTGTGAATGTGGCCGCATATTTATTGCTTGGAGCCCTACCAATTGAAGGTCAGCTACATAGAAGGATTCTGACGTTTTTCCTAAACATACTGCATAGAGAGGTTTTGTAGAGAAGGATATAAATGCGAGGCAGTAGGCTATTAAGCAAGAAACATCACACAGCTGGGTGGTAAAAACGAAGTAAATTCTTAACATGTATAATTTGCCCTCAGCATATAGCCTTTTGAAAGAGTTACCAAGTAAAGTGAAGTGGAAAGAAATGGTGTCAGCTCAGGTTCATGCTTACTGGTACGGGAAACTAAAGGAAGAAGCTGCTGAGAAGAAAACACTGCAGTGCCTCAACATAAATGTATGTGAAGTAGGAAAAGTGCACATGGATAAGATTTCAGTGTATAAAGCCACCATTCAAGCCAAATTGTTAGTGCAAAGATACCATCTGCTTGGCGGTACAACACGGAATACAAGGGGGGAGGGCAGACGATTTGTCCATTATGTAAAACTGAGGCTGAAACTCTGGTACACTTCCTTTTTGTATGACCAGAACTCCAGTCCACTGGAGATTTACTAATTAAGAAGATATGCAGCTGCTTGAAACAACTTGGCGTTGAAACAAATGAACTAAACTGCATACAGGCGATCCTGGATCTCCGTAAGCTTGTTGCGCATGCACGAGGCTCCATCGCAGAAGCTATTTAAGCTTGGAAGATTTCCAGAGTTATGTGATGTACTGCACCAACATCGAGCTGCAAAAATACTGATGAGTTCAAATGGGGTATAGGGTCCATGGCCAATGGAATTTTTGGAGAAAAAGCCCATGACAAACAGGCAAAGGTGTGAAATGATTCTTTGTGGGAGCGGGAATCAGGGTACAACAACCAGGATTTGTTCAAACAACCTGTTGCGCTAAAGTAACACTGCCATGCTAACAATATAAACATCAACAGTGCACCAATAAACTTGTACACAATACAAAGGACTATTAATGAAACTATTGAATGGTGCTGTGATAAACATTTACCCAAACAATTTGTTCCTATTTTTCACTGCACATTTTAGATACATATATATGTGCAGTAAACAACATTCATGCTATAGTACATTTATTACATGTAAGAATGACTATTTTGCTACGGCGTGTATGCTGATCTACAGATCTCAGAATTTATTAAACTGAATATATATGATTCAGAATCAACTCCAGAAGTACGTTCATTTTGAACAGTCTATTCGGAGCCGGTTTCCATGAGAAAAATGGGCTGAACCCTGTTGTGAGCCAGAAAATGTGGACAACACTTATCTTTCCATGCCTTACTCATGGAACCGAGTTATGGAGACTCTCAGACAGTGAAGTTGCACCCCTCAAAACATTTGCCAGGTCTATCCTGCGACAGCTACAGAGTCTTGCTCCAGGTACAGGTAATCTAGCTGTGTATGTGCTTCTTGGAGTCCTGCCAGTACCCGACGAAGTTCACAAAAAGCACTAAGTCTACTGAGAAACTCAGTTGCCGACCCAAGTACATAATCGTTCTACAACAACTTGCAATGAAGTCCCTCTCCAGGAACTCGTGGCTTTCATACATTCAGGATATTCTCAGGAAATACCAGTTGACTTCAGCCCACACTTTTACTCATCCAAATGCCAACAGAAGGAGAATAGAAGCACACGGTACATGAAGCAATCATAAACTTCTGGGAAGCTAAGCTATGGGACACATATATCTACCTTGCGATACATGTCACAAACATCATTCAAACTCGGGAGGGAACCATCCCTTCTATGGTCGGAATCCAAATCAACATTGCGTGAAACAGAAAAGGCTGTCCTCAAGGCAAGACTTGTGACTGGCACCTACCCACTACAGTCGGTACTTTCAAAGTGGAATAGACGCGGCTCCACATCTCGAACATGCTGGCTCTGCCAACTCAGCCTGGATGATATGACAAATTTTTTATCATCATACTACTACTACTACTATATTCAGACATGTAAGGTGAACCCGCATACACCAATATAACAATCTAACATAATCTGTGATAACTTTTTCATTCAAATTCTCTATCTGCAGTGATGAGCTCCCCCCCCCCCGCCACCCCCCCCCCCCCCCCACCCCACACCCCGTCCTTCCCCATCCCACCCTCCGTACCATACCAATAGTAAATCATTTAAAACCAACATAGAATACCACAATGATGTATTAGTATATGCACATGTACGTGTATATGCGTGCGTGAGTGTCTAGGTATGAATGTTTGTACATGTATAAAGTGAACTGTTGTGTATGTATGCATTCGTATATGTTGGTATAAGTGTGTATGTATGTGTGTACCTGTGTGTGCATGTATACCTATGTGCATATTTAAGTATAACGCATCCACATAAGGACATTATATATGGTACAAAATGTATATGTGTCAATTGCTGTGCGTCCTATATGTATGTGTATATGCGTGTATGTATGTATATATATATATATATATATATGTGTGTGTATGTATGCATATGTATGTATATATATATATATATATATATATATATATATATATATATATATATATATATATATATATGTATATATATATATATATATATATATATATATATATATATATATATATATATATATATATATATATATATATATATATATATATAATGTGTGTGTGTGCGTGTGTGCGTGCGTGCGTGCGTGCGTGCGTGCGTGCGTGCGTGCGTGCGTGGGTGGGTGTGTGTGTGTGCATGCAAAGGTATAAGCAACATGCTATATGCTATTGTAGTAACTTAACTACGTATAAAAGGTTACTCACCCAACAGAGGTCTCGAATCGGCTCGTGGAACCAGCGGCAGGTGCTCGTGCTTCTAGTTCCAAGGTACGACTGCTGGGCATCCGTAGAAATGGCGGGAATCAGCTAGCCCAACAGCCGCGAAACGCGAACTCTGGGATTGCGGGATACCGCCAGCACCACACTCTCCCCCGTTTATAAAAACATGGTTATGTAACTAAAAATTTTATCTAAAAATCTCAAATCTTTAAAAATTTACACACCATAAAAAACACACAGGCATTGACGCTCAACTGCTAAAGGTAGAATTAGAATTTACCACAATTAAAAAAGAAATTTCCCCTAGTAGGTGTCGATCCATCCATAAAGAATGAGCTGCTAATAATAAAACAGATGGATAGATCAACAGCTGCCGGACGAGGGCCATCGTTACAGATTTTAAAATAGCCTAGCATCCCTAACTAAAATTAAGGACAGTGGTTTTCCCACCACAGCAGAAAAATCGTCGGAATTGCCAAATTGATAAATGGAAGTAATAAAAATAATCTCACATCAATTTAGTGGAAGTGTTATCTGAAATTAACATATGTGAAATTCGAGGAAAGCCTATGAATATTGCATATTTTCAATTTTAGTGAACATTTTTAACCTTAACATTTATGATATACCTCTTATATAATTGAACGGATCTGAATCCACAAATTTAGGAAATCCAGAAAACCACTATCCCTATCACAATAAAGATATCGGAATGAAGCTAAAACGGAATGGAAACATCTGAATTTGCGCTATGACTAACGCGTCAATTAAGCACAAGAAATACATCTGCACGATTTATGTAGTCTTTGCTAAATGCATATTATAAATATGCTGTCATATGCAAGACTTCTGCATTATAGAGTAATGCACATTATAAATATGCATGAGTCATGCACTATAGAGTAATAATGCATCATTGCATCAAATTAACATGTAATTGTTACACGTTTAAGAGAAAATATAGAGATATGGCATATATACACCTCATGCGCCTAGGGGAGTGAAGCTGAAAAAGTGCTTGTGAATTGGTCGATGGCCATCTCCTCGGACCTGACACCTCATGCGCCTAGGAGATGTGTAATGCATTCCCCTCGGACCTGACACCTCATGCGCCTAGGGGAGTGATGCTGGTAAAACAGAGTCAATATCCAGGTCATCTGCTGTTGCTGACTTAGGCAGCAATGACCTGCAGTCAAATTAGTTTCAAAATATTCAACCGCTTACCTGTATAGTCACCTTGAGATTTAATCTGGGAAATTATGTTTTAAGGTGTTAAAATCAATTCCAATGTGCATACAAAGTGGGCAGAATTTAGCTACGAATTGGCAGGGCATATAGCTAGAAATGGATCCGTGGATTAACAACATCACCTAGATCATCTGGTCAGGAATTGCTATTTGGCATCACCTAATGAGCATAACCACGATTATCCCAATTTCTTCCCACCTGATAAGAACATATATATATGCCCAAGATCTATTGTGCGAAGACAAAGTAAACATAAAACGTTTCTTAAACACTTAGCAATCTTGGTCATGCAACGGGTCTGACTGGTAAAAGACTTAAGCACTTATACAGGAATTCATTCTGATGCGAATTAAACAACATGCGGACGATTACTGGCATTATAATGGTGATATTTGTGAATACATGTAAATGTCGACATCTGTTCTGAATGAGATGAGAGCAGCCCTACCAATCCTGGCATACCGTACCATACTAGAAGGGAATACTAGGTCATCGGCAAAGGTTAATGCAATGGTCATCACTATCCACCACCACATACACCATTTTTTTAATGAAGAGAGCAGAGTATTGTCTTAAAATAAGGTCAAGAATAATAAGTAATATCACGGTGGTACATGTTCACACTAGTTGTAATAAATATAATAAATAAATGGCCTTGACAATAATTCTTCAATGTTCAACACATGAAATTGAAGAAATCAGACAAGTGTAGATTCGCTCACTACATAGGGAACACTGAAAGCATTCAACTGACATCTGAAAAATTGCTGGATTTCTTGACTGATCGGAATTGTTACAGTTACAGATTGCAATGAGGCTATATCCTTATTCTCACCCCTCGTGAAAAGTGGTAACTCGCATTTATTTCTTTTATTTAATATTACCACTTTCTTCGCATGGTGAAAAAACCCACCCCATTATAGCCTTACTTATTAAAATGTTATAGCCATTGAAAGCATAGATAATTTAAAATTGCAGTGTTTTAACCAGATTTCGTGGCAATCTGAAATCCCATAGTAAACCTATGGGAGGGGTTAGAATCAAGACATAGCCTCTAAGCCTGCAATGGCATATAAGTATACCACGAAAATAGATATACAACTTGTAGGACTGTCGAGTGCCAAATAATTGGAAAATGTCAAAGCAAATACCACGAAAATAGATCAGAAATTAAAAATGAAGTTAAAATCAACTTAATTTGATTTAAAATCTTTAAAATATAGTCTTACCTACCAGGAAATGATAAAAATGTGATCTAATTTTCGCAGTTGTCAAAAGTTCAAAATGGGGGACAATTTGCGTCATTCGAGTAATACTCGAGTAGCCCACGTCCTTCTCGAGAATTAAGCAGCAAAATCGTGAAGAATAATTTTGAAATAAGGTTTTTAAATTTAATTTAGTGCCCAAAGTACTCCTGACACCATCTGTAGTAACTTAGCTACGTATAAAAGGTTACTCACCCAACAGAGATCTCGAATCGGCCCGTGGGGCTCGCGTTTCTAGTTCCAAGGTACGACTGCCGGGCGTCCGTAGAAACGGCGGGAATCAGCTAGCCCGGCAGCCGCGAAACGCGAACTCCGGGATTGCGGGATACCGCCAGCACCACACTATGTACTACATGTCATAGCATCAGCATTATAGTAGTTCTCATCCCCTATGGCATGTACACTGTCTCGTAATGTATGTTAGGGGGTCCATCGATTCATAGGCTGTGCCTTTGATGGACTGCCCATTTTCAATTTACATATATGTAAAATATGTTACGAAATAAACAACTTTGAACATTATACTCTGAACTTATCCGAGAGACGGGATTTACTCAACACAACAACAACAACAACACACTTAAATTTTAAATAAAGTACACACAGTGCATTTATCAGGTTTGTCATTGCTCAGCATCACCTGAAAAAGATACCCTCAGCTTGTGATAGACATTTAGTTAAATGACAGCTTTGATAATTGTCATAGAAAGCTGTAATCTATAGTGTTACCTGTTTTCGAAAATTAGCCCATCATCATCATCATCATCATCATCATCATCGCGTTTCTATTTGATTTGATTTGATTTATTCTTTTGGTAAATATTACAAATTACAAATATGATAACAGGGAACCGACTGGAGGCTGTACCTATTAGCTTGTAAACCCCTGACATAGAATAATAATCAATAATAGACTTACACATGATTTGACATAGTTAGAATTAGATATAAGGCATTATGACAATATATTATACATAACTACAGACAAATACTATGAGAGGACTTATGCCTTAGGCTTTTTATGTCCTGTTGTAGTGTGTGTTTGTATTTTGCTGGTGTGTTTTTATTGGTGGTGATATCGGCCCTCGTACATCATTTTGTCGAAGTTTTTATGATTTATCTAGTCGCTATTTGAAAACCTCAGTCTTTTGCTTCAACGGTATGGGTGGAAAGATAATTCCAAAGATTCACGATTCGTTTGGTAAAAAAGCTTCTAATGATCTTGTTGCACCGGTCTACTGTTAACTTGTATGGGTGGCCTCGTGTTACATTTGTGTCAGGTTCTTGGAAAAAAGTCTGCACTATTAATGTTGTATTTGTTTTTAATGATCTTGAAGACTTCAATTAGGTCCCCACACAGCCTGCGGTACTTTAATGACATTAGGTTTAGTGATCTTAATCTCATTTCGTAGCTTTGATTTCTTAGTTTTGGTATAAGTTTTGTAGCCCTTCGCTGTACATTTTCCAGATTTATAGCCACCCCTAAGATATGTTACCTCCTCTAATACTATTTGCTATATAGATCTGGGTATCTATTACATCCGGGAAAAATCTTCAGCTGACTCTGTCGTCCTCATATAACTTCATCAGGGCTCGACATAAGGATATTGATCGCAACCTGTCAGTAGGTTACGCTAAAATAGACCATCATAACCTGTAGGTTACGACTCCTTGCCACAACGAGAAATTGAGTCAGTCGTTACCCATTTTATCATAGAAGTTTTTTTTGTGATGTGTACTATCTATATCAATAAATAATATTGACCATAAAACAATTAAAATGAGTAAATTGAGCTTCTCATTAATGATTTAATACATTCGCTTGACATGTTACGGCAATGCATTAAATCATTCAGAGGTTCTACACATTTTATTTGTTTTGAAGGTCAACTATATTTATTTATTATGATATTAATCATGTCAGGTCAGAAGCGACAATTATTTGAACAGGATTGACTACAGAGAAAGAAGGGAGTAACCAGTTCCAGCCCTATATAGTATTCAACACTTAGGGCTTATGAACATGTCACCTGTATGCTTGCTTATCTTGAATTTGAAATGCTTGAATGAACTTGTTTGTTATTGTACTATATTAGTCTCAATAAAGAATGAATCTGAAACAATATTTGGTAAGTACTAAGCTCTGTTTTGAACTCAGTAAATACAGTAATTACCTTGAAATTGCCAACATAATTCCCTTTGTACCAAGGGAGAAATGAAAAAAATTCTTTACAATATAAGATAGTCTCTTGAAAATTCTGAACATAATGTGATTGAGAACTAGTGCTGCATGTGGCAGCAAACAGGGAGAAACAGGTTCCACTCTAATTAGTTTCAAAATATTCAACAGCTTACCTGTATGATTGGCTAGATTTTGGAACTTGAATCAGAGTATAAACTACATCATGTATAATTTTAGATGAACTTGAAACAATATTTATTAACAAATAAATGTTTGAAATTTTCAGACAATGATTTGTACAATAATTACTTTGATATTGCCAGCTTATCATTATTTTGCTTTGTACCAAGAGGCAAATGAATTTTTTTTACAAATTAAGAGGTATTCTCTTGAATATTTTGAGCCTAATTTGACTGGGACCTATTGCTGCCTGTTGCAGCAAACTGGGAGCAACAGGTTCCACTCTAATTAGTTTCAAAATATTCAACAGCTTACCTGTATGATTGGCTAGAATTTAGGATTCTTGAACTTGAATCAGAGTATAAACCACATCATGTATAATTTTAGATGAACTTGAAACAATATTTATTAACAAACAAATGTTTGAAATTTTCAGACAATGATTTGTACAATAATTACCTTGATATTGCCAGCTTATCATTATTTCCCTTTGTACCAAGAGGCAAATGAAATTTCTTCTTTTTTTTTTTTTACAGATTAAGAGGTATTCTCTTGAATATTTTGAATCTCATTTGACTGGGAACTATTGCTGCCAGTGGCAGCAAACTGGGAGCAACAGGTTCCACTCTAATTAGTTTCAAAATATTCAACAGACTACCTGTATGATTGTCTGGTCATTGACCTTCTGAAATTTTAATGTGTACTATCTTGTAAATAAATAAAGAATGAAACAATTAATTAAAGTGTTTGAACTTATCAATGACTAATACAATAATTGCCTTGAATTGACCATCTTAAGTTCCTTTTATTAACTAGAATACAATTGACATTTTTTTATGATGGAAATGGTCGTCTCCTGAATATTCTTAACCTAATTTGGCTGGGAATTGTTTCTGCCTGTGGCAGCAAACAGGGAGAAACATGTTCCAGTCTAATTAGTTTCAAAATATTCACCAGAAAAATGAGATTAGCTGTATCAGTATGAATTGATTGCAATGTTGGAACACGAAAAGATTACTTCTGATTAATAATGCTGCAAGTCAGCAACACATAAAAAGTTGCAAATAGAACTCAACTGCATGCTGCTGTACATATATCGCCTAACTCTTGCACATGACAACTGAATGTAATGTCATGGGAAACAACCTCAGGCGGGAGCTCAAACACTAATTCTCAAGTGTCTCAGACACAGATCCCTCACAGTCTTTTTGTGTGTGGTTTATTGTGATAGCTAGTGCGTTTCTACAAGGATATTTGGATTAATATGGATACTGCCGATGATAACCAGGTTGTATATTTCCTTATTATTCCATAGTTAAAAGACTTAGGTCTCTAAAATTTTGTCTGTGTCGCATGTTCCAATTTCTAACCGCTAAGAAGCTGGGACGTGTGTTAACAACGAAATATGCCGGATGATCGCCTTCTTTAAACCCCAACAGGTGATCGGCAGATATGAAAATAGGGTTTTTGCTACAGTATTTTTAACACGAATATCGGCTGACGTCGTTCTCCGTAAGATCCGAGCGGGTGACGTCACACTCATGTTGCTCGGATGTTTATGTGAAGAAAATTGTTCATTAATTCGCGCATCTTATTCTAGGTGCTGCGTACTAAAATGGTACCAGAAAACTTTGGAATTTTCAAGTTTTGTGTGTTATCACGATCTTATTGCAATGATCGGTGGTTTCAAAATTCTTGATTAAGATGTGTGGTCTGCAGTTTTACCGTGTGCTACAGCAGTTTGTTTTCATTTTGTTGTTTCTTCACATATCGTTTTGGCTTTCGTTAGGAGTAAAATTTATATTTATTGGTAAATATACCCCGAATGCTATGCGATATGGTTCTTGCTTCCGTGATACATCCTTGAGGATCAGTTTATGGGTGTATTTATGCCCGCTTCGTTCTTGTCGTCATAATCAATGCGATCTTTGCTGTAACGTTGCGGGGTGGGGTGCGGGAGGGTTACAGTTAATTTATGGTCAATATATTTGAAAATTAATTGTCTGCCTTCCATCTTTGTCTCGTTCCGCTTGCTTATTGTAGGTTTGTGCTTATTTATAGGCCAAGCCAGCCCGCCATCATGTGACGAGTTCCAAAAGTTCGTCCGGGTCCTGTTTAAGGACCATGTCTGCCTTTGGTGTACGTTATGTAACCTTGACAATAGGTGTAATATATGTGCAGTGTGGTACATTGATATGATGATGAAGTTCCTTGCCCAGAAGGACTTGGCTGGGTCTGACGCGGGATCAGGCGGACCGAAATTAAATCGTGGAGCGTCAGTTTCAGCCCTTGGGGGCGCTCCACATCTTCAGCTGGAGGTGGCGGAGATGGCACCGCCGGCGTGGTTTGGTCCGGCTATGCATGGCTTTCTGCATAGCGGTCTGCCCATGCTGGTGTCGTCCCTGCTGCCGAAAGTTGTTGGGCAGTCTCTCCCCATGCTTGGTTCAGACCCTGTCCTTGGACAGGGTTCTGGACTGGTCGGCGAGGGAGCCGTCTCATACGCTCCCCTGGCAGTCCCGTCGGGCTCCGGCCTGACAGGTTCTGTCTCTCTGCGGCCACCTCTGGGTGGTCCAGTAGCGGTGACCGGTCCGTCAGGCATGGGAGCAGTCCACCAGGACAGCTCCATGGTTTCCTCGTCTAGTGACTCTTCGGGGTCTGAAGATGAAGAGGCTGAGGAGGAGAGGTTGCTGCGGCCTGTGATGCCACGGGTGGAGAATATGGAGGTCGATTCCGTCCTGGACGGAACCGTTCTCCATCTATCTGGCTTGGCGCAAGCCAGGGCAGCGGCTCCACCCGTGGTTGAGGCCAATCTGGTACCGGGCACCGGTCCCGTGATGGTTGGTTTGACGCCAGCCGACACAGTGATGGGTGTGCCGGGCCAGGCGCGGTACTCACCTTTCTCCTTCGATCAATACTCACCATTCTATTACTTCTGATATACAGCTGGCCCTGACAGCTGGCTCTAGGACTATAGACTTAGAAAACTTTACCGACTCCTTGGAACCGGGTACTCGGCTCCCAACTGCCGAGTACCCGTCTACCATGAAGCTCATTCTTGTTTGCATAGTGACAAGAGAATGCATGCTTTTTGCAGTTGGAAAGTCTTAAGATTGTTTAAGCCTAAGTCTTTTTACTGTGATTAATTGTGATAGCTGTGCGTTCTCAAAAGGATATTTGGATTAATATGGATGCTTCCGATGATAACCACGTCGTATATTTCCTTGTTATTCCATAGTTAAAAGACTTAGGTCTCTAAAATTTCGTCTGTGTCGCATGTTCCAATTTCTAACCCCAAAGAATCTGGGACGTGTGTTAACAACGAAATATGCCAGATGATCGCCTTCCTTTAAATCCCCAATAGGCGATCGGCAGATATGAAATTAGGTGTTGGCTTATCAGTGTTTTAACACGATTATTGGCTGATGTCGTTCTCCGTAAGATCCGAGCGGGTGACGTCACACCCGTGTTTCTCGGATGTTTATGTGAAGAAAATGTTTCATTAATTCGCGCATCTGATTCTGGGTGCTGCGTACTTTAATTGGGACCAGAAAAACTTTGGAATTTTCAAGTTTTGCGTGTTATCACGATCTGTTTGCATTGATCAGTGGTTTCAAAATTCTTGATTTAGATGTGTGGTCTGCGGTTTTACCGTGTGATACAGCAGTTTGTTTACATTTTGTTGTTTCTTCACATATCGTTTTGGCCTTCGTTAGGAGTATAATTTATATTTATTAGTAAATATACCCCGAATGCTATGCGATATGATTCCTGGTTCCGTTATACATCCTTGAGGATCAGTGTATGGGTGTATTATTTCCCGCTTCGTTCTTGTCGTCATAATCAATGCGATCTTTGCTGTAACGTTGCGGGGTGGGGTGCGGGAGGGTGACAGATAGTTTATGGTCAAAATATTTGAAAATTAATTGTCTGCCTTCCATTTTTGTTTCGTTCTGCTGGCTTATTGTAGGTTTGGCTTTTTATAGGCCAAGCCAGCCCCGCCATCATGTGTCGAGTGCCACATATCGTACGGGTTCTATGCAAGGACCATGTCTGTTTCCACTGTACTAGTGTAGTCTTGACAGTAGGTGTAATGTTTGCGCTGTGTGGTCGGTCGATATGATGCTTAAGTTCCTTGCCAGAAGGACTTGGCTGGGTCTGACGCGGGGTCAGGCGGTCCGAAAGTAAATCGTGAAGCGTCCATTCGGCCCGTGGGGGCATTCCACGTCTGCAACCGGAGGTGGCGGAGATGGCACTGCCGGCGTGGTTTGGTCCGGATAGGCAAGGTTTCTTGCATAGCGTTCTGCCCACGCTGGTGTCGTCCCTTCTGCCAAAAGTTGTAGTGCAGTCTCTCCCCATGTTTGATTCGGACCCTGTCCTTGGACAGGGTTCTGGACTGGCGACCGAGGGAGGCGCCTCGTACGGCCCCCTGGCAGTCCCGTCGGGCTCCGGCCTGATGGGTTCTGCCTCTCTGTGGCCGCCTCCGGGTGGTCCAGTAGTGGTGGCCAGTCCGTCAGGCATGGGAGCCATCCGCCAGGACGGCTCCACGGTTTTCCTCGTCTAGTGACGACTCTTCGGGGTCTGAAGATGAGGAGGCCGAGGAGGAGAGGTTGCTGCGGCCTGTGATGCCGCGGGTGGAGAGTATGGAGGTCGATTCCGTCCTGACGGAACCATTCTCCATCTGTCTGGCCTGGCGCAAGCCAGGGCAGCGGCTCCACCCGTGTTTGAGGCCACTCCTTTACCGGGCACCAGTCCCGTGATGGTTGGTTTGCCGCCAACCAACACTGTGACGGGTGTGGCCGGCCAGGCATGGTACTCACCTATCTCACCTGGTCCGTCGGTCAGACATGGGGTGCCGTTGGCTCCCGTGTTTAGCCACGGTTCCTCAACCGCTACGGGTCCGCACGGTTTTCCGTGCAGGCCTACTCCATGGGGTGGCGGCGGAACCATACGGTACCGGAGTTCCTGGCATATCAGCAATGGCTCCTAGCCGGGAGGCCATTGCTGGTAGGGCCGTGAACATGTCAACGGGTGACGTGTTCACGGGAGTGTCCTCCTCGGAGACGGATTGGTCTGGGGCTCTGGCTTGGCTAGCCAGGGTGGATCCATTGGTGGTTTCGACCACGGCCGAGGAGGATGTACCCCATCCATCGGTTGCATCGATTAGGACGGGGATCTTGCCCGCAGCCCTGATCCAGTCTGTTGATGCTTGATGCTATTTATAGCAAACAACGCATGAACAAGGGCCAGCTTCTTGCGGCCTCCATGGAGGTGCGGGCGAGGGGTCGTATTCCACGGAGGGAATACGACAGGTATGGTGTTGTCCCGCCGGTCACCGAGGATGACCGCTGGGTACTGGGTGTCCAGAGTCCTGGAGCGGGTGGGCCCGCCCCGGCACTAGTGGACAAAGCTCAGGTATACCATAATGAAGTCCTGTCCCTATGTGATGGGGGTGTGAGGACAGCACTGAGTGCTGTCAACCACTCTTATCATCTTCTTCAGTCGGTGTGGGCTGAAGCGGGGGCAGGCCACCCTGTGCCACCTGTGGCGCTTTCGTGTGTTAATGACAGCCTGGTGCTGTCTATGGACGCATTGGCAAGGGTGCAGGCACGGGTGACTATGTCCAGGAGGCAGATGGTTCTTGACCATATGCGTCCAGCTTCTGCCGTCAGGGAGCGTCTTCTTGGGATGCCCCTGACAGGCCTTAGCATCTTTGGTGGCCAGGCGCTGGCCATCTTGGAGGGCATGGCCACCATTGCGCAGAATCGGTTGGCGGTTAATCTGACTGTAGTCAGGCCGCTGACTGGGCAACCTTCAAGAAACATAGAAAAGGCAAAAGCATAGTGCTGCTTCTGTTTTCTGTTGGGTTTTCTCAGCCGCCTCGGCGAAGAAAGCCAAGAAGGTTGGGGGGGGCCTCTACCCTCCCCAATGTTGCTCCTGATCACCCGAGAGGTGGGAAGGGGAGGGGGTGGGTAAGTCCTCAAAGGGCGGACAGAAGGGAGCAGATCGTACCCGAGGGTGCGAGGGCTCCCTTCACATCTGGCTGGACCGCACCTGTGCGACAGGAACAGCGGAGCCAGTTAGACCGGCCAAGCCAAGACCAATATGGTTCTCTCTCTCGTCAAGAGAGGGGGGGGGGGAGCGGATACGCGAGCCAGACACCCCCATTAGGCGTTGAGGCGTCTATAGTGCGTGGAAGGCTCATGCGTTTTCGTCGAGGTTTGGAGAGGTGTGACGTCAGACAGTCTGGTCCTGGGCTGGTTATCCCAGGGGTACATACCAGAGTGGTGGGACTTTCCACCAGAGGATCTGTCTTTGGCACCTTTCTGGACACCCGTTCAACGGAACCAGACAAGTTAGAAGCTATTCAAAACGAAGTGTCAAGTTTGCTTCTGAAGGGAGCAATAAACCAGCAAACCGGAACACTTCAGGCTTCTATTCAAACATGTTCCTTGTCCCTAAGAGCACAGGGGGATGGAGACCCATACTCAGTCTCAGGCCATTGAATTGGTTTATCCATATGCCACAGTTTCAGATGGAAACTCCGAGGTCGTTATGGTAGGATTGAGGAAGGGTGTGTGGTGTGTATCGATCGATCTGAGAGATGCATGTTTCCACATTCCTATGAACAGGAGTTGTCACAGGTTTCTGAGAGTTGCATTTCAGAATCAAGTATGGGAGTTTAAATCCTCCCATTCGGCCTGTCGACAGCTCCAAGGGGTTTTCACCAGAGTGGTCCTTGTGGTGACAGCGTTTCTCTGAAAAGAGAGCGTGGCGCTTCACACCTACATAGACGATTGGCTGATCATCAGCCAGGTTAGAGGTGGATACTGCTCTGACTCTGAAGTTGCTTTCAGATCTAGGCTGGATAGTCAACAAGGAGAAATCTGAGTTGACACACCACTCAACATTTCGTTTATTTAAAGATGCGATTCGATCTCGAGGGGGGCAGGGTTTTTTACCCGTCAGAGCCTAGAGTGGTGTCTCTGTTAGCCATCCTCAAGAGTTTCGATTGGGAAACCATATTCAGGCGAGGCGGTTTCTTCAGATGCTGGGCATGATGGTCTCCATGGAGCAGGTAAACCCGTACACTGCTCAGATGCGAAGACCTATCCAGTTGTATCTGATGTCTCTGTGGAAACAGAGAATAGAACCCCTGTCAAAACTGGTGCCAGTTTTGGAGCCAATAATGTCGCATCGTGTATGGTGGGAAAAAGCGTCAGAATCTCCTAGTAGGAGTTTTCTCTGCACCTACCCCACCCCCAGCTGTCCGTGTACATGGATGCATCGCTGGAGGGATGGGGGCCTACCTGGGAGAACACCAGGTCTCGGGCACATGGACTCGCCAAGAGAGCCAGCTGCATATCAATCTGTTGGATATGATGGCAGTGGAACTGGCATTGGAAAAGGTTTCTTCCAAAAGTCAGGGGCAAGGCAATATTGATACGGTCGGACAACTCGACAGTAGTATCATACAGAAATCGCCACGGCGAGACCAAGTCACCCACACCATGTATCTAAGTGTGGCACTTGATTCAATGGTGCAGGAATTACTCGGTTGTTTTGAAAGCAGCTCATATTCCTGGGCGATTGAACATTCTGGCGGATGCTTAGTCTCGCAGACAGAGAATTCTGCCAACAGAATGGTCTCTCAACCCTCCAGTTCTTCACAGGATCTTCGAGCATTAGGGCAAACCCAACATGGACTTGTTCGCCACAAGGGAAAATGCTCAAATCATGACTTATGTCTCGCCGATTCCAGATCCAAATGCCGTCGATACAGACGCTCTGGCGATAAGCTGGAGAGGGATGCTCGCTTACGTGTACCCACCCACCATTCTTCTACCGAAGATATTGGTGAAGATCAGGGAGGAACCGTGCCTGATCCTGCTATATCGCCATTTGGCCATCAGGGCGTGGTTCACGGATCTTCGAGGTCTGCGGGTGGAAAATCCAGTGCAGTTACCCGAGATTCCGAACATAATCTCCCAGGCCAAGGGATGCTTCCTACACGAGCATCCAGAAATGTTATTGACTGCGTGGTTGTTGTCAAACAACGTTCCAGGTCGGAGGGCTTTTCTCGACATGCTGCAGATTTCATCGCAGCTGCGAGAGGGAGGTCAACCTTCAAGTCATATAACAACAAGGTTAACGGATTTGCAGACTGGTGTGAAGAAAAGGGTATTGATACCTTTCATTCCACTATTCAGCAAATAGCAGACTTTCTCTGTGCGCTGTTCTTTTCAGGACTAGCTCCTGTCACAATTGCTGGATACAAGTCAGCTTTGGCATCAGTTATCCCTTGTCTAGCCAACAGGGATAGTCCAGAGGTGGCCCAGTTGAGTGTGATGGTGAAGGGAATGAGCAATCTCCGACCGAGACAACCGGTAGTCATTCCAGCCTGGAGTCTATCTTTAGTGCTTAATGTACTGGCCAAGCACCCTTTCGAACCGTTGCGTTCGGCTAGTCTAAAGCATTTGACTCTAAAGGCGGTCTTTCTATTGGCAGCTTCCTCAGCTAGAAGGTGCAGTGTGATCCATGCACTTTCAGCAGAGAGGGACCGATTTATTGTCTCCAGAGAGGGTCTGCATCTACTGCCAAGAGCAGAGTTTATGTCAAAGATTCAATCTTTGTGATATCCCGGCAAACCGATCGTTATACCGAAACTAAGTAGGTTTGATCGTGATGCCAGTGTCTGGTGCCTAGTCCGTGCTTTGACTAAGTACAAAATGGACAGACTCGTTACGGTCGAATGATAGACATCTGTGGATCTGCCATAAGGAGCCATATGGCACCGCATCCGTGGATTCTATCTCTCGTTGGGTAGTCGAATGCATTCAGACTACCCGTGAGATTACGACTGGGCACCAGGTGCAATGCGCAAGGGCACGATGTTAGAGGAATAGCCGCCTCTTCCGCCCTTTTACAATGGGGTTCCATTTAAGGACATCATGGCTGTTGCACAATGGCACTGTGAGTCCTCTTTCACGGATTACTATATGAGGGATGTGTCAGACTTCGCCAATCCACTCGCTTTAGCTGTTTTGAGACGTTAGCTATATGACCACACTGCTCTTCTTCCTTTTTTGGCATTTGTAAGAAAGAATTAAGAAGCAGACATGGTCGAGTAGAGGATATCAACCAGTTGTGTCACTGATGGCGGACAAGTGAATGGTTGGAGGCTCCAGGTCTGAAACCCAAATATCATGAGGTAATTCAGGATTGAGAGTGTTTTGTATTATGTCTATATATCAGGATCATTCATCTTATATAGTCATGCTCATTCCCAGGCTAATATATGCAAAGAGCAGTTAACCCTCTTGGCATATTTGTGTTTTCAGGCGAGATGCATGTTCGTGAGTTCTCTCCCTTTTCTTAGGAGAAAAAAGGGGTGGGGGGTGGCAGTGATGCGAATGTGATTCGCTTCCGTTAACTTGATGGTCCTTTTAGGTCTCCATTAGTCAAGTTTAAGTCTAGCTTTTTCTCCAAGGGGCAAAAGTAGCAGTTATGGCTTGCCCCTTCCCACCAGGTTACTGACCAAATCTGGTGTATATCAGGAGTAACAGAATGGTGAGTATTGATCGAAGGAGAATGAAGGAAATTTAAATTTCCCTTTCTCCGAGATCTAACAATACTCACCATTCTGTTACAGACCCAGCCTCCCAACCCCACGGAGGCAAGCCATGAGTTTCTCTTGTTTGGTGGCTATGCAAACAATATGAGCTTCATGGTAGACGGGTACTCGGCAGTTGGGAGCCGAGTACCCGGTTCCAAGGAGTCGGTAAAGCTTTCTAAGTCTATAGTCCTAGAGCCAGCTGTCAGGGCCAGCTGTATATCAGAAGTAATAGAATGGTGAGTATTGTTAGATCTCGGAGAAAGGGAAATTTAAATTTCCTTCAGTCTGCTAGCAGACTCATTGAGCCGAAGGATGAGTGTTTTACCTACGGAATGGCAACTAAATTAATGTGTGGCGGATCATCTGTTCAACCACTGGGGGAAATCCAACATAGATTTATTCGCAACGAAGAAGAATGCGAAGATGACGACGTATGTCTCTCCGATTCCAGATCCGAGCGCTATCGCAACAGATGCGTTAGCTATCAGCTGGGTGGGAATGTATGCATACGCATTCCCTCCAGCAATCCTGATTCCAAAAATTCTTCAGAAAATCAGACAGGAGGAATGCCAAGTGCTTCTGATCGCCCCAAATTGGCCAAGCCCATCATGGTATACGGATCTGCTGGCCCTTCTGGTCTGCAATCCGGTTCCTCTGCCTCTGATGGACAATATTATCTTCCAGGGCAAGAACCTTCACAACAATCTTTAATCAAAGGCATGGGCAATCTAAGACCAAGGAATCCCCCAGTGATTCCGTCTTGGAGTTTATCACTAGTGCTTCAGATGCTAGCTGATAGGCCATTTGAACCACTAAGCTCCATTTCTATGAAAATGTTGACGCTTAAAACTGTATTTTTAATTTCTGCGGCCTCGGCTAGGCGTAGAAGTTAGATTCATGCCTTATCAGCCGAGGCAGACCGTTTTGTGGTTACAGGGGAAGGCCTTAGGCTTCTACCTAGGATAAATTTCATGGCGAAAAACCAGTCTTTGAAATATCCGGGTCAACCTGTAATTTTACCAGCTTTGACTAGGTATGATCCTAATTCAAAACTATGGTGTCCAGTCCGAGCATTAATCCGGTACAAACAACATACTCAGGAATGGCGGACGGACCCAACAGCGTTATGGGTGTCATATATTGAACCCCATGGCTGGGCGTCAAAGGGCACCATTTCCAGGTGGATTGTAGAGTGTATTCAATTTTGCCATAAACCTTCCACAGGTAAACAAGTTGACATGGCCAAGGCTCACAGTGTCCGAGGTGTAGTGGCTTCCACTGCCCTATTTAATGGGGTACCTGTGGATGACATTATGTCAGTAGCTCAGTGGCACTGTGAGTCAAGTTTTACCGACCATTATCTCCATGACACCTCGAATCCTCTCGCCTTATCGATTTTGAAAAGCTAATCTAGGTGTACATTTTTTGATGAGGTATCCTCATTTTTAATATATTTTCACATTTAATCAATGGAAACATCTACTTTATGGGCTGCATCAGTATTCACCAATGGGGAGATGATGACAGCACCAATCTTCCACAAGGGTAGTCTTGTGTGTGTTGTCCATGGTTTTTTGTAATGTCACGTGACCCTTCGTTATTAATATGGTGATGGTACGTGTTTTATGTGGTTCATTGTTGAGAGTATACGAAAATGAAGCCTTTTCGTTTAATGTCCTATAGTACATGGCACTTGTACGTAGAGAGCGTATGGGACATTGAGGTCATTCAGTCTTCCTCCCAAGAGGAGGGGGGGGGGGGGGGGCAGCGCATACGACATTTGGTCATCTCTCAGCCATCGGTTTGTGTTAGCCGATGTTTTCAATCTATTCCTGATCGCAGAAAGCGGATAGGGAAGAGCTGGTCTTTTGACCTCGCCTTCCTCCCGCCGAATTCCCTGACGAATTCTGGCAATATCAAAGAGTATTAGGGAAGTAAGTATACTCTTGAAGTGAAATAAACGAAATCACAGATATCTTTTTTCACGAGGGAGTTGATACTTACCTCCCTAATACGGACCCGGCCTCTCCACCCCACAGAGGCTCGGTCTTCAGGCGCTTGTAAAGTTGCATAGTGTCAGCCAATAAATTAGTCAGAGGAAGTACTAGTCTGCGCATGCGCGGTGGTGGGGCTAGCATCCACCGGACTGTCTTCTGACTACCTGCCCAGTAGGGGCACCTTACTTTTTTAATCTGAGTGTTTTATTGAGTGAAAGCCGATATTTAGCAATATCAAAGAGTATAGGGGAGGTAAGTATCAACTCTCTCGTGAAAAAAGAAATCCATGATTTCATTTATTATTGTGCATGAATCATTGAGTAATCAGACCTGCCAACCCCTACGGATTGTCCATAGTTTGTACGGATATAGCATCCAAACTATGCATGTATGGGTGGCGAGTGAAAATATGGAAATAAAAAATTGTGCAATTACTGTAATACGGACAAGGTGGTAAAATTACGAATTTCCGTTTGTGGGTCTATAAAAAGGCGACCGCTTATCAAAACATGTCGGCTTCCATTATGTCAAGATGTGATAATTGCTCAATCTAGCCGACATTTGAGAACATCCCATAGAGTTAAAATGGCAGTAGTAATGCTCATACCTTTATTTTGGCATATTATATACTTGTAGCCTCCAAAAGGGACTCAATTCTCTTTTGATAATTGGATGGAGAATTTGAATAGAGGCAAATTTATATATTTTTATGAGAAATGAAATTGTATTGGCTATATTAATCTGATATTTTTTTTAACTATGTAATGGAATTAGCACACACATTCTATGGAATTCTATATCTATGAAACAGTCTGCCAAGATTCTCTAACCTTGTTAATCGGCATTTTTGCTGTATTATAGCGTTGGATTAATAGAATGCGAAAGTTAACACTATGCGAGAATCCCGGAAGTTTGTTTGTTTATCATTGCTACAGATATGCAATTAAACTATATAAATATACCGATGTAAATCGGAAATCATCCATTCAAAGCATGAGAAATTCAAAATAATCATTTTATATTCTAGTATAATAAGTCTTTAACGAAATATTGTAACATGAATTTCGTGATAATATATATTTCTGTGATTGCGGTATTAGATTTTGTGCACAGTGAATTTCAGTCTGCTTTCCGATTTTGGTGTCTAAATATGGAAAATAATCACCAAACTTTGTGGAAGCATTTAGGGCAACCTGATAATGCTGCAATACCAATAAAAACAGTTCAAAAGACATGTGCATAAGCGAGAATATACAGAACGATGACCGCTTTTACAGAGCAAGAAAAAGGTGATACATACATGTACATGCGCATTGCAAATCAATAAAAAAAGTTCTATCCAAAAATATAATGGTAAATTAACCCACACAACACTAAATGACTATATTTACATTTTACCACCGGAATGACTGGAACGATTACAGTCAATCATTCCACTGGTAGATATTCTTCTCTCGCATTGTTTAAAATCATGTGTTTTGCTGCTTTTTAATTACTACTGAACTACTGAAACGTTCCTCAAACTACTGAAAATCCACTACTGAAAGAGTGTTTGAAACTACTGAAAATCATGTATTTTCACCTGAAACTACTGATTGCTTTAACTGGGGGCTGGCAGTTCTGAGTAATTATCATGTACACGCACACAGACGCACATGTGTCGGCACACACGCTCACACTTTCATCAAAGCCGCACTGATTAAGCCATTACCTTTTCTAAAAGATGTCAGCAGAAGACGGTACATTCAAATTATAAACTTGTAGAATTCACGCAATCCTTGAATTTGATCAGAATTACTCAAACATCATTATCCATATATTTTGAAAACAATTTAGCTGAGTGGAGTTGGTCCATTATGCAATGCACCAACTATCCCAAAAGACTTTGAAACAAATGAGCCACTACCATTTACAGCTGCAATTTACAGTAGGCTGCTTTATCGGAAATGAGGTGAACAGATGGACAGATAAATGGGCGGATTGATGAGTGGACGGATGAATGGACAGTGTCAGTTGGTAGGTTTGTCTATCAAACTCTTTTTAACACTTTCACGATGAAGCCGGCAAAACCGTGTTCTTGGGGAATGTCCATTTGCAGGCCAAGATAAGACTATTTTTGACAAGTTCACCACTGTAATGATGGGCTCGATAACCAAGCCAGCCATTCCAGTGCTAAAATATTTAAAAAATCTTCAATTAAAAAAAAATTCAAAGAATAAATATATATATATATATATATATATATATATATATATATATATATATATATATATATATATATAATTATTAATAGCAATTAACAAGAATTTGATATATATATGTATAATTATTATTAACAATTAACATCACTTAGAATAACAGGAATGGTCAGGTCGGCAATACATCAAAGGTTGAGCCGGTATTGGTATTACAAAGGCACTTCAATTCAATTCAATTCAATTCAATTACACTCGCCATTCCCATTCGCACCCAAGCCATTTCAAAGGTGTGCGAAATGAGCCAGATTAGGGAGCGAATCGACCCTGTGCAAAATGAGCTAGGATGAACGGGACAGGGGGCAAAACACCCAAAAGATAATTTACTTTTTGAACAATGGTATTTATATGTCTGTCAAATGATAGTTTGCTATCGATGTAAATCCTCAAATCCTTTTCACAGACAGTGGACATTACGTATGAGGAGCTTAAGCTATTTCCTAATCTATTGTATCATCAGCCTGGATTGTTTGTACCTAATGGTAGAACATGTATTTTTTCTTGGTTAGATCTGCAAAAGGATATTGACAACACTTGCAAGTGGGCACATGCAGATCCTATAGTTACTTCTTAGGAATTCTTAAGATATTTTTGAGGACTCAGGCTGAACAGCAACCTCTATGTCCGCATCTTCTTCCATTGAAAATGTTCCACGTTCCTGACTTCCCAGAATCCGATATTCGGACGTGAAAGCAAATTTAATGGCTTGTTGTTCCCAAAATTTACCCAAAGCCACTTCACGATTCAAGATTCAATATCATTTTTCTTCTTCTATTACAGTACATCACATTTCATGACAAAATTATGTCTAAAACAATTAACTTCAACATCATATTTTTAACAATGGTTAAAATCACACTACTCAAAACTGTTTCTGTAAATGACTATTTTACTCACATTAGGCAAAACACAAAGTAAGCACGTGTATAAGTTCACATCCCACCACTTGCCACCAGTGTGGTGAACTCAATTCAGGCTTGGGGTGAAATTAAATTCAAACAGAACAGCAAAGTCTGTAAGCTAAAACTACTTTAATGACCTATGGTAGTGTACAGCAAACTATAAATTAATACACGGTGTAGTGTGTACAGTAACAAAACCCACAGCAAATAAATTTTAAAACCAGTATGTGGCGAGCAAGACAAGAATCCCTTCTCTCAACTAATTGGGCTGTATATAGTTGAATATTGTGTGATTCTTGCAAAAAGACATAAAAAGCTGCTTGCAAAAAGGCACAGAAAGCTCATAGCAAAAAGGCATAAAATCGCTTCTCTAGTAAATCTATAAACCACCTCCATGCGAAAAGGCATAAAGTCGCTTCTCAAGGAAAGCCATAAACCAGGCAAAAAAACTCGGAAAAAAGACATAAAAGTCAAATCCACACTCCTCATGCACCAGCCAACCCCAGCAGCAGAAACAACAACAGCAAGCCAGAGCAGGATACAGTCTGACAGTAAACAAAGACTCTGATAATGGTCACTGGCTGCACTGCTAAGCTAGCTTGGTACTGAGGAGTGTTGATACAACAATCAGTTGCCCTGTAAGTGTTAGCCCCTTGTTAATCCATTTTAAATAATTGAAAACAAAATCCATTACAGCATTAAGAAGCCAGTGGAAGGGAGAGTGGTGTACATTTTGTAATCAGAGAGAGAGAGAGACTTGAAGTGGTGGTAAAATAAAAATTCTGCTATTTAACCCCTTAATCAAGCTGGCCAAAACTGCCATCTGTATCTGTAGTGGTCTTGAGGAATGTCCATTTACAGGCAAGAGAAGACTATTTGTGAAAATTTACCACTGGAATGACTGGCTACTGGAATGACTGGCTCAGTCGTTCCAGTGGGAAATTTAAAAAAATCATCTCTTGCCCTGCAAATGGACATTTACTAAGCAAAATGTTCCTTTTTATGTTACAAATTTTGACCATTAAAGGGTTAATGATCAGGATTTGATAAACAAATCGATGATTCTGTTTAATGACTGTCCATTTGCAGCCCAGCAGAAGACCATTTTAACAAATTTATCACTGATGTGACTGGCAAGGGGCCTGTATCAGTCATCAGGAACATAGACATTTCAACTAGAAAGGCCATCGGATATAAGTAGACCTCTAAGGAGTTGACTAGAATTGTAACAGGAACACAGTGGCAATGTTTCTTTATGTATCACCTGCACTTGATTTTAATGGCCCTTAGTCCCTAATCATATCTCTCAAATTTCAGCCTGATCCGTTCAGCGGTTCTGGAGATGTCGTTTTCGTGAAAAATAGATTATCCAAGATGGCCACCAAACCATTAGGCCAATCACGTTTCCTTGAACAGACTTGGTTAAATTCTTGCACTAAATGATGTGATGAATTTTGAATCAATCCCCCAAGTGGTTTCGGAGAAGATAATTTTAGATGTTTCTAAAAATTGACCAAAATCCAAGGTGACCACCAGCCAAATTGGTTGATTGGCTTGCTTTGAAGAAATTTGGATCCATATGCCATAAGGATGCATCCTGCCAAATATACTTGAAATCGACCCAGCAGTTCTCGAGAAGACATTAAAAAATTTCCTGTTGCTTTAGTATGGGAGTTCTTGGTGGGGAAAAGATCCATGATGGACGCGAAACCATTTATCCGACAGTTTCGAAGATAGCAAATTTTAAATCAGAATACCTATGAACCGATACAAAACCAATTTCGGCTTCAAAATCTATCAATTAGAAATCCAATATGGCCACCAAACACATCACATTTTGATTTGTTAACGGTGACCATGTTTTTGACTTTCCTTGAACAAACTTTAATGGTGTTTACACCCTAATGATATCGCCCAAATTTTGGTCCAATCCATTCAGTAGTTCTGGAGAAGACATTTTCTCAAAAACTAGGTCATCCAACATGGCCACCGAGCGATTTAGCCAATCAAGTTTCCTTAAACAAACTTGGTTCAGCTCTTGCCCTAGATCAGATTGCATGAGTTTTGAATCTCTCGCTCAAATCGTTTTAGAGAAGATTTAAAAAAACGTTTCTAAAAATCGGCCAAAATTCATGCTGCCCGCTTCATTTGGACAAACTTGGATCCTTATTCCCTAAGGATGATTCGTGCTAAATATACTTGAAGTTGGCTTAGCGGTTGTTAAGAAGCCATTTTAAATTTCCCATTGCATTAGTATGGGAGGTTTTGGCGGAAAAACAATCCACGA
>CM067369.1:211113848-211123848 GCA_034401795.1 Chaetoderma sp. LZ-2023a | reverse complement strand
TGGTAGTATTAGAACTGAAGTAGTCCTCACACAGGCAATGCCACATTTAGACCTAGGTCGTGCTAAATCCAATGCTATACGCTGGGCAAAAAACAATTATAATAGAAAGCTCGACATTAATGCGATTAGTTCTTTTTACGATTTTGTGCGACCGATAGATCCATCTCAGCAACCAATTCAAAATCTCGCACAAGCCACGCCTCTGGTCATGATACCAACTGTGGCCCCACAATCACAAATGAAAAAACGCCTCAGATCACCTGAAACTTCGCCGCCAGTCACAAAACGAGTAGACAATAAAACCTCTCCATTGCTACCATTAGATTCTGGCCCTAGAGATATGCTATTTGAAGCATCATTAATCCCACTACCTGACTCTCCACTAGGCAATCTAAATGACCCAAACGAATATCCGCCCTTGCCACAGAGGGAAAGGGTTAATGGTAGCAAATCTGGTCCACGGACTGGCGCTTCTCAGAAATCCCCCAAGAGCAGTCAACCATCGGGTCTCAAGACCCCATCCCCAACAGGGAAACTGCCACAGCCCAGCTTCTCTCCAACTCCAGGTCCAAGTAATGCACCGGAGGTGCGTCCTATTAAATTTGCAAATAGACCCCAACAACCCACCATGTTGGAGAGAAACATTTTTTGGAAATTTCGTCATGAAATCGAAAACAAAATTGACTGGCGACTACCTGTTCTCACGAACAAAGTACTCATCTTTGGAGCTTCGAACCTGAGTCGCATTAATGTTGAGCCCCACCCTGAAACGCAAGTTGCCTGCTACCCAGGAGCTAAATTGTGTCATGCTAGAGGACTAATTCAAAAGTACACTGGATCATTTAAACCAGAGAAAATAGTGATCAACATTGGCATTAATGATATGAATGAACCCATCTCTAGTTCAAAACATAGATTAATGCTGCTTCTCAGTGCGATTAAGTCCAAATTCCCAAAGACTGCGATTTACTTCGCAAAACTTAACTATTCAAGTCGGTTGACAGCTCAGCAGAAGTTGGCGATTCAGTCCATCAATTCGACGGCTGAATCATCAAAATCTGTGACTGTCATTCCTGCACTTAGACTCTCCGAATTTAATGTTGTTAAGGATAACATTCATTGGACTGAGAAGACAGCTAACTCGATGTATTCTGCCTGGCTTAAATTCCTAAATTTAAACTAGACAAGGGCCAGGGTAACATCCGCCCGGAAACAGGACTGGGCAGTAATATTGTCAATTTAACTGGCTCCCCATTATGTGAAGCAGAGCAGTCACTGCTCAATTTTGGTCTTACATTTGTCCCAACACCAAAACCTAAAACAGGTTTGGATGCTCTTTTAGATAATGGCTGTATGGAAACATCTGAATTTAGTCACCGTATTAAGTTAGCAGACTTCTTTCGTAACTCTAATAGTAACATTCCACCATTCATTGAAAAAACTGGCTGGGCACCAAACGTAAAAATCCTGGACCCAGCGATCGGTGAAAGCATAGAACTCTTTTCAGAACGTGTTAAAAATTCTAAATTCCCTAATGATCAACCAAATTTACCCTATGAGGAACGCCAGGCCTTAATTGAATTGTCTAAAAACAGCGAAATTGTCATCAAACCTGCAGATAAAGGGTCAGCGACTGTAATAATGCTTAAAGATAACTATAAACGTGAAGCACAACGACAACTTAGTAACCCAAAGCATTACCAGAAACTAAGCAAACCACTTTGGCAAAATAATTGCAGCAAATTTAATGAGATTCTTCAAAAATTGCTCGATAGCAAGAAGATCACCGAAAAGCAACATAAGTATCTCTTTGCTAAACTTGAGTCAAAACCACGGACTTTCTATCTTTTGCCAAAAATTCATAAACCCATAGATTCGTGGTTGGACACAATGTCACCGCCCGGGCGACCTATAATCTCTGATTGTGGCTCAGAATCCTACAGAATCAGTGAATACATCGATTACCATCTACAGCCAATAGCAAATAGACACCCCAGCTTCTTGAAAAACACAGAAGACTTCTTATCACAGGTCTCTGAGACCTGGATACCTCCAAATTCATTCTTGGTCACGCTTGACATCGATGCTATGTATACAAACATCGACATCGAGAAGGGTATAAATTCTATCCGTAGAGCATTCGTGAACTACCCAGACACCAACAGGCCAGACAGAGAAGTAATAGCTCTATTAGAGCTGAGTCTGAAAGGCAATGATTTTGAATTCGATGGCGAAATTTACCAACAAATTTGCGGCTGTGCGATGGGCAAGCGCTTTAGCCCATGTTTTGCCAATATTTACGTAGCAGAGTGGGAGGAGGAAGCGTTAGAAAAGTGTCCAAAACATCCCCTCATTTATCGCAGGTACCTTGATGACATTTTCATGATTTGGCAACACACAAAGGCAGAGTTTGATGAATTTTTCGAAATTCTGAACAATCACGATCCGAATATCAAATTAAAAGCAACCATTGACGAGATGTCCGTAGATTTCCTGGATGTAACTGTATATAAAGGTCTAAAGTATGAAACAACTGGCTACTTAGACTACAAAGTGTATTTCAAACCAACCGATTCGCATCAGCTATTGCACAAAAAATCTTTCCATCCACCACATACTTTTAAAGGAATAGTTAAATCACAAATAATCCGTTTTCACAGGAATTCTAGTGATAGAAAAAATTTTGAAGAAGCGTGCTCTACCCTATTCAAAGCCCTCAAACCACGAGGTTACTCCTCACGATTCTTGCGCAAAATCAAATCTGAAACATTAGACGGCTTGGAATCCATTCCAGATAATGCCTCAAATCGTCGGCCTACCAAAATTTCTCACAATCGTCCTATTATAGGTGTAGGCGAATCTCGCAAATGCGGAAAGAAAAGGTGCAAGTTAGATGAATTTCTCCCAAACCAGAATACTTTCACGAGCTTTCAGAACAAAAGCAAGTTCCAACTTCAGTCTAATCTAGATTGTGACTCTGAAAATGTTATTTATCTAATTTCATGCAAATTGTGCCAAAAACAGTATGTCGGCGAAACCAAATGTCCATTAAGATGGCGGGCAACTCGACACCTCTCAGATATTAGGCTAGAGGAAGACACACATGTTTCCGAACATTTTAATCTTCCTGACCATTTAGTCCTTCGTGACTTTGAAATTATGCCGATTGAACAGCCACCCCTTTCAGATACGGCAGAAGAAACTGATAAACAAAGAAAACTTCGAGAATCGTTTTGGATTAAAGAACTCGAAACACAGTGGCCAAGGGGAATAAACTCGGACCCAGGCTTATCTGATCAACGTGACAAAATTCCATTCATTCTGACCTATAATCGGAAAAACGTTGAAATTTCCAAAATTTTGAAAGATGAGTATCAAAACCTACAGGAGAAACTGAAACAACCCTTTAACAAGCGACCAGTAATTGCGTTCAAGAAAAATCCGAATCTACGTGACATCTTGGTAAAAGCAAAACTCAAATAGCTATCCATAATATCCATCTCAATCATTCAACATTAACCCTTGCATGATGGTCAGCCAAAAACGGTCAATTTAGTGATCTTGGGCAATGTCCATTTGCCGGCGGGGATTGGAGTATTTTTGAAAATTTACCACTGTAATGACTGGCTCGGGAACCGAGACAGTCGTTCCAGTGGTGTATTCTCGGGAATGACCTTGTCTGTGCCTGCAAATGTACATTAAATAAGTAAGCGCATATTTGGATTTTACTGAACAAATTTAACCAGTAAAGGGTTAACATTAATGCCATATGGCTTTCCTCAAACAAAATGACAAATCTCAGGCAGTAGGATAAACCAAAATATCTTAAATTTTTGAATTTTTTCAATTATTGAAGATTCTGAGCCAGTGCGTTGACAATATTGACTACATACTTGCGAGT
This sequence comes from Chaetoderma sp. LZ-2023a, assembly GCA_034401795.1. Classification (NCBI taxonomy): domain Eukaryota; kingdom Metazoa; phylum Mollusca; class Caudofoveata; order Chaetodermatida; family Chaetodermatidae; genus Chaetoderma; species Chaetoderma sp. LZ-2023a. The sequence goes on along the minus strand of CM067369.1, from coordinate 211,119,947 downwards.
GCCAGTTCTGTTATTTTACTGCCTTGTAAAAACATAACTTATATATCCGTCGACACCGTCAGGCAGTCTGTCGGTCTTTCAGTGGAGAGACTTATATACCAAATTCTACAATCATTCCCGGATTCACTCTCCTGCTTCTCCACTCATTCACTGGTCCACCCGCCTAACCATCCATCAGCTCCTGTCAATCCACCCATGCATTCACTGGTCTGGCTGTCACATGGTCCACTTGTCCGTCAGTCCGTTTGCCCATCCCTCCCGCTACTCTGCCGTCCCACTGCCCGTCTGTCCATCTCGAACTCCCACTCCTGCACCTTCTCCAGCCGATCCCCGCTCTATCCTTCTCTCCTACCCATCCATCATCCGGCCTCTCATCCATCCATGGGGGTGGGGCGGGGGGGGGGGGGTGTAATGTGAATGGTGTGTGCGTGCGTGCGTACATGCGTGCGTGCGTGTATACATGTGCCTACGTGTGTACATGTGTGTACGTGCGTACATGCGTGCGTGTGTAAATGTGGGTACGTGCATGCGTGCGCGTGTATGTGTGTGTGCGTGTGTGTGCGTGTGAGCGTGCGTGCGTGCGTGTGGGTGGATGGGTGGATGGATGGTCCTCCCCCTCTATCCAGCCATGCCCACTCTATTCTTCCTTCCTTCCCATCCCTCATTCCATCTCCACATCGGGATGGATGGATGGATCTTTCCCATCCCTCCTTCCCTCCCTTCCATGGATGGATGGATGGATGGATGAATGGATGGATGGTTTGATGTATGGGTGGGTGGATGGTGGGATGGATGGATGGATCCTGCCCATCAATCATCCCCAATCCCCTTCCTTCCATGGGTGTGTGGGATGGATGGATGGATGGATGGATGGATGAATGGATAGTCCTCCCCGTCTATCCAGCCATGCCCACTCCATTCTTCCTTCCTTCCCATCCCTCATTCCATCTCCACATCGGGATGGATGGATGGATGGATCTTTCCCATCCCTTCTTCCCTCCCTTCCATGGATGGATGGATGAATGGATGGATGGTTTGATGTATGGGTGGGTGGATGGTGGGATGGATGGATGGATCCTGCCCATCAATCATCCCCAATCCCCTTCCTTCCATGGGTGTGTGGGATGGATGGATGGTTGGTTGGATGGATGGATGGATGGATGGTTGGTTGGTTGGTTGGTTGGTTGGTTGGTTGGTTGGTTGGATGGATGGATCCTTCCTCCCTCTCTCCGACTAGGCTCTATCCTTCCTTTATGCCCGTCCCCATCCCACCTCCCCATCCTTCCCGCCTCCCCATCCTTCCATGGATGGATGGGGGCGTGGGATGGATGGTTGGATGTCTGGATGGATGGTTGGATGGATGGATGGATGGATCTGTCCATCTGCCTTGCCAGCCATCCGGCTCTCTGTGTGTCCGTCCAGCCACTCACTCACATAAAATTAAGGGAGCTGAATACTACTTTCTTTCTACATGTATGAACAAAGTTTAAATATTAACACTGCAGTGGCCTTTCCGGTGTGGTAAACAAAATTCTATAAAATGACAAAATATGTCCTCCAAACTTGATACATTTTTTCGGCATCAAATGATCAAAAGGAATCAAAAGGCAAAATTGAGTGTCCCAACAAAAGCATATAACACCTTTGAATGATCGGTTCATGATCTCGTGAAGGAAACACTACTCACTTATCAATCCAATTCGGAAGAGTAAAATTTCACTAATCTGTGTGGAGTGAAACCAGTCCACTAATCATTGGCTTTATTAATGATGTTTGTGATAAACCCGAATCAAAGGAAATTCAAACCTTGCACAAAGTTCAATTGTTCAAATTAAACCATAGAGTAGTTTTTCAAAGGAGATTGAGTAATTCAGTAAACGTATATAAAGCTGTCTATACTGAAGGACTGACAGATTTGTCATACAGGCTACTGATGAAGCACATCCATGTGAAATGCATTTAGCCAATTGACGGTGTCCATAATTACTGTGAGTAACTTATAATATTGCGTATTGTATTGTTGTATTGTTAACCCTTGCATATTACATGTTAATTCTATAATTTGTCTTTCAGGTGTAAGTAATATATTGGTTCAATTTGTAGTTGATGTGAATGAATTTGTGTGCTTGAATTTGAGTTTGCCTGATCGAATCGTTCTTACCTGCTCAACTGCCTGTCTGATTGCTAGTTAGATTGAACGATTGTCTGTCTGAATGGCTATTGCGAGGAAGAATGGTCGTAGGAAGAATGGAGATGGTAAAGGGGGTTCATCTGCGCATGCGCGCCTGGTAAAGCTGTATTACCAAATAATTCAGTGCTTCCACCATATTGCTACGCTACGTAGGCATTTAGATGCCGAAACTCTCCCTGATGGGCTTAGCAGGAAGGTGGAAGAGCTGAATGGATTTTGTAAGCCAGCTATACCAAATGATGACATCTACTTTGCCATCTGGAATGTGAATTTTGAGTGGGCAAAATCTACCATTAAGGCCATGTTAAATCACTATAATGAACAACTTGGTAGTATTAGAACTGAAGTAGTCCTCACACAGGCAATGCCACATTTAGACCTAGGTCGTGCTAAATCCAATGCTATACGCTGGGCAAAAAACAATTATAATAGAAAGCTCGACATTAATGCGATTAGTTCTTTTTACGATTTTGTGCGACCGATAGATCCATCTCAGCAACCAATTCAAAATCTCGCACAAGCCACGCCTCTGGTCATGATACCAACTGTGGCCCCACAATCACAAATGAAAAAACGCCTCAGATCACCTGAAACTTCGCCGCCAGTCACAAAACGAGTAGACAATAAAACCTCTCCATTGCTACCATTAGATTCTGGCCCTAGAGATATGCTATTTGAAGCATCATTAATCCCACTACCTGACTCTCCACTAGGCAATCTAAATGACCCAAACGAATATCCGCCCTTGCCACAGAGGGAAAGGGTTAATGGTAGCAAATCTGGTCCACGGACTGGCGCTTCTCAGAAATCCCCCAAGAGCAGTCAACCATCGGGTCTCAAGACCCCATCCCCAACAGGGAAACTGCCACAGCCCAGCTTCTCTCCAACTCCAGGTCCAAGTAATGCACCGGAGGTGCGTCCTATTAAATTTGCAAATAGACCCCAACAACCCACCATGTTGGAGAGAAACATTTTTTGGAAATTTCGTCATGAAATCGAAAACAAAATTGACTGGCGACTACCTGTTCTCACGAACAAAGTACTCATCTTTGGAGCTTCGAACCTGAGTCGCATTAATGTTGAGCCCCACCCTGAAACGCAAGTTGCCTGCTACCCAGGAGCTAAATTGTGTCATGCTAGAGGACTAATTCAAAAGTACACTGGATCATTTAAACCAGAGAAAATAGTGATCAACATTGGCATTAATGATATGAATGAACCCATCTCTAGTTCAAAACATAGATTAATGCTGCTTCTCAGTGCGATTAAGTCCAAATTCCCAAAGACTGCGATTTACTTCGCAAAACTTAACTATTCAAGTCGGTTGACAGCTCAGCAGAAGTTGGCGATTCAGTCCATCAATTCGACGGCTGAATCATCAAAATCTGTGACTGTCATTCCTGCACTTAGACTCTCCGAATTTAATGTTGTTAAGGATAACATTCATTGGACTGAGAAGACAGCTAACTCGATGTATTCTGCCTGGCTTAAATTCCTAAATTTAAACTAGACAAGGGCCAGGGTAACATCCGCCCGGAAACAGGACTGGGCAGTAATATTGTCAATTTAACTGGCTCCCCATTATGTGAAGCAGAGCAGTCACTGCTCAATTTTGGTCTTACATTTGTCCCAACACCAAAACCTAAAACAGGTTTGGATGCTCTTTTAGATAATGGCTGTATGGAAACATCTGAATTTAGTCACCGTATTAAGTTAGCAGACTTCTTTCGTAACTCTAATAGTAACATTCCACCATTCATTGAAAAAACTGGCTGGGCACCAAACGTAAAAATCCTGGACCCAGCGATCGGTGAAAGCATAGAACTCTTTTCAGAACGTGTTAAAAATTCTAAATTCCCTAATGATCAACCAAATTTACCCTATGAGGAACGCCAGGCCTTAATTGAATTGTCTAAAAACAGCGAAATTGTCATCAAACCTGCAGATAAAGGGTCAGCGACTGTAATAATGCTTAAAGATAACTATAAACGTGAAGCACAACGACAACTTAGTAACCCAAAGCATTACCAGAAACTAAGCAAACCACTTTGGCAAAATAATTGCAGCAAATTTAATGAGATTCTTCAAAAATTGCTCGATAGCAAGAAGATCACCGAAAAGCAACATAAGTATCTCTTTGCTAAACTTGAGTCAAAACCACGGACTTTCTATCTTTTGCCAAAAATTCATAAACCCATAGATTCGTGGTTGGACACAATGTCACCGCCCGGGCGACCTATAATCTCTGATTGTGGCTCAGAATCCTACAGAATCAGTGAATACATCGATTACCATCTACAGCCAATAGCAAATAGACACCCCAGCTTCTTGAAAAACACAGAAGACTTCTTATCACAGGTCTCTGAGACCTGGATACCTCCAAATTCATTCTTGGTCACGCTTGACATCGATGCTATGTATACAAACATCGACATCGAGAAGGGTATAAATTCTATCCGTAGAGCATTCGTGAACTACCCAGACACCAACAGGCCAGACAGAGAAGTAATAGCTCTATTAGAGCTGAGTCTGAAAGGCAATGATTTTGAATTCGATGGCGAAATTTACCAACAAATTTGCGGCTGTGCGATGGGCAAGCGCTTTAGCCCATGTTTTGCCAATATTTACGTAGCAGAGTGGGAGGAGGAAGCGTTAGAAAAGTGTCCAAAACATCCCCTCATTTATCGCAGGTACCTTGATGACATTTTCATGATTTGGCAACACACAAAGGCAGAGTTTGATGAATTTTTCGAAATTCTGAACAATCACGATCCGAATATCAAATTAAAAGCAACCATTGACGAGATGTCCGTAGATTTCCTGGATGTAACTGTATATAAAGGTCTAAAGTATGAAACAACTGGCTACTTAGACTACAAAGTGTATTTCAAACCAACCGATTCGCATCAGCTATTGCACAAAAAATCTTTCCATCCACCACATACTTTTAAAGGAATAGTTAAATCACAAATAATCCGTTTTCACAGGAATTCTAGTGATAGAAAAAATTTTGAAGAAGCGTGCTCTACCCTATTCAAAGCCCTCAAACCACGAGGTTACTCCTCACGATTCTTGCGCAAAATTAAATCTGAAACATTGGACGGCTTGGAAACCATTCCAGATAATGCCTCAAATCGTCGGCCTACCAAAATTTCTCACAATCGTCCTATTATAGGTGTAGGCGAATCTCGCAAATGCGGAAAGAAAAGGTGCAAGTTAGATGAATTTCTCCCAAACCAGAATACTTTCACGAGCTTTCAGAACAAAAGCAAGTTCCAACTTCAGTCTAATCTAGATTGTGACTCTGAAAATGTTATTTATCTAATTTCATGCAAATTGTGCCAAAAACAGTATGTCGGCGAAACCAAATGTCCATTAAGATGGCGGGCAACTCGACACCTCTCAGATATTAGGCTAGAGGAAGACACACATGTTTCCGAACATTTTAATCTTCCTGACCATTTAGTCCTTCGTGACTTTGAAATTATGCCGATTGAACAGCCACCCCTTTCAGATACGGCAGAAGAAACTGATAAACAAAGAAAACTTCGAGAATCGTTTTGGATTAAAGAACTCGAAACACAGTGGCCAAGGGGAATAAACTCGGACCCAGGCTTATCTGATCAACGTGACAAAATTCCATTCATTCTGACCTATAATCGGAAAAACGTTGAAATTTCCAAAATTTTGAAAGATGAGTATCAAAACCTACAGGAGAAACTGAAACAACCCTTTAACAAGCGACCAGTAATTGCGTTCAAGAAAAATCCGAATCTACGTGACATCTTGGTAAAAGCAAAACTCAAATAGCTATCCATAATATCCATCTCAATCATTCAACATTAACCCTTGCATGATGGTCAGCCAAAAACGGTCAATTTAGTGATCTTGGGCAATGTCCATTTGCC
>CM067369.1:211057595-211113348 GCA_034401795.1 Chaetoderma sp. LZ-2023a | reverse complement strand
GACCGGACCCTGTTTCTGTAATTTAATTTCTGTAATCCGGATGTTTGAAATCAAAAATACGTTTGAAACGTATGAATAAATTTAATAAAATCTGTTTGGTGATTGTGTGCACTATCATGATTCCGATTAATTTTTACATGAGGAAATGAGCAAAATTGACTGCCGTATGTTTGGTTGAAAATAAAATAATTTCGAATGAAAATTTGAATATAAAGTGTAAATTTAAGACAGACAAATATTTGAATAAAAATTAAATAGTCACACTACGGAAAATGTGAATCTACAATGTTTGGAAAAGATCCATTAAAGAATTGAATCGATTTCATCAAAAAGGATAGATAGATTTGGAATGTACGCGATTGTACTGTACGGAATTTAAGATGAGGAAAATAAATTTGAAAAACTTGAAAGAGAATTTGAATCTTACAAGTTTGGGCCTGTTTGGCTCGAAAGACTAATACCGACTGATCAGCAATCTAAGGCCAGTGGATGTCCAGCAAGTGCACATGTGTTTCTATTTGCTGAAGACGAAACGTATGATAGCTGATTGGCTAGAGCAATGTTCATCGTATTTGTCGAGGATATTCATCCCATTGTAATGGTTTCCTGCAATTAAATCTTCTAGCCTAGTTGATACAACGCTGTGGGTGCTAACAATTTAAATACAATTACAAATAAATTTTAACCCTTTGCCCAATGAATGCCAACAACATTTAATGTAGGCTACACATTGCGGTGGTTCAAACTGAATAACCATTGTTGACGGTGGTTGTAAAAGTCCCCGTTCATATGTATGATGACGATGATGATGATGATGAGGTTGCGAGCGTGAGCTTGAAATTGTATATAAATGAGAAAACGTAACTGTGATATATATATATATATATATATATATATATATATATATATATATATATATATATATATATATATATATATATATATATATTCCTGTGAGGGCCTCTCTAAAAATCAGGTCACTGAAGATTTACCCTCCGTAAATAAAGATTATTATTATTATGATTATTATTATATGTTTCAGTTTGGTACTTCCGATGCGCCGGATCAGTAGGCCTACATGGTTTCGACTTCCGCATGCCAATTCATTACACTAACATTCGTAATCCGCATCTCATATCACCTATTATTACGCAAATTCACAGCAATAATAAACACCACATCTCATGGCATAACCATATGTGATGTACATAGTGACCGTATAAATCTACAAAGATGAACACATTTTAATTACCAACTTGAAACCGCAGTCATTGCGATGTATCAATAATAAGAGAGATTACTCCCGATAGGTTTAGTAACAATAGAAATAAACTATCCAGATTTATCTCCCTTATTATTGTTACATCAGACGCGAAGGGCTTCTAATATAATAATTTTCAAGGTTTTTTTCTTTCAGTCCCATCATGTAATAATTTGTTTTTAGTCTCAAAATAACACCTGTTTACTTTCCTTCCACCCACATTTGTTCCCTCAGCAGAACAAGTGGATGATGAAGGAACCGACGCAGTCTATAGTTGAACATCATCTACGAGATTGATGGTAATATAAATTATATATGTGCAACTTATTATAATAGGCGTAGTTACAGCCGCTGCTGCCACCACCGCCACCAGCAGTGATGACAATCCTGTTATAAGATTATTAATTAATAGCACACAACTTAAAGGCGTCCATAGTTAGAACCACGTTATATGATTATTGATGAGGTGCCTCGTATGCTTCTTGAAACCGCAGCTTACCTGATCTGTCCAAAGCATCCGCCGCGGAATATGGAATATGCGGATGACTAGACATCGTCAGACAATTGATTTGTCACAACGACCATTTTCAGGGCCACCATATGTGAGAGACCAGACGACATCGTCAGACATAAAATATATGTTTCACATATTACTTATTTTATCAATAACGCATGCCTAATATACTAGTTGAAGAAGAAAAGCACTTTCTGATGGGTTGCTCACTGCATAGCGATAATCATGAAAATCTCTTCCATAAACTGAATGAATTCTCTGAATTTGAACTACCTGATGATCAAGTTATATTTCTCAAGTCGTACAATTACGTGCATATGTCTGTATGTACGTATACGTGTATGTATGAATGTGCATGCTTGTGCGCGTTTTTATGCCTATCCTGTATATTGTATATTCTCACAGTAAAAACATAATTATACACGCGTTCATCGAGACGTGACCTAGATTACCGCCGGCGCCGCCATTGGCTAATGACGTAATAGCCCGCCATTACACAAGTGAAAAACGCTTAAGATGCGTACATAGCGTTATCGTTTTTATAAGCATAAGAACCTGTAGAGATCTGAAACTCGGGGACAATGGATATCGACGTAAAATACAGAAAAAGTGGCGGAAATTCATGTGCGGTCAATGGGTGCACAAATAATAGCAGAAAACTAAATATATTTAAGAAGGGCTTGAGCGTTTTTAATCCCATAAAAATTCCACGTTATGCCATCAGATGAACCGAGCAGACTAGCGGGGGGGGGGGGGGGACTAACGCTATTAACAGACAAGGCTTACCAAAACAGGTATATGTGTGTTCAGAACATTTTTTGGATGACAAACCATCCGAGAGAAACCAATATCCGAAATTAAAATTAGGTTACGATAAATGTGTCACACCAGGTTGACGTAAGGTGGTAAGGAAAAACATTAAATGTCTAAAGAAACTCAGCATTTCAGACTGTTCCGTGGCCACTAATAGCAGCGATGAAATAAACTGTGATGATATAACTGATTTGTCAGAGACGGACTCTATCATGGTGTTGTAGATACTAATAAGGCCGACACATAAAAGAAACAATGAATCCATCCAGTATGTTGACATATGTACACAATGTCAGGAATCTGACTTTTGTACAAATGACCATGTCTACGGAAAACCATGGGCAGATTGTAAAAGTACATCTAGCTTCCCAGGGAAGCAATTAGAGCATGTTGTCCTGAACCATTTCGAGAGAACTATCTAAGCACAACCTGTATTATTGATTGTGCAGAAACATTCATTCAGAGACCGACAAACTTAAGAAACAGAAGTCAGACATTCGGCAATTATAAAGCCACACAATACACCAGAGTATCTTGTGGGGATCTCACCCCACCTGGAAAACAGCTGATTTCAAGCTTAACATACCAGCTTTCATTAAAGATAAACTCCAGCTTAGTAGAGAAGATGTCACTACAACTCGATGAATAGCATGAATTCACGTCTCTCTCTCTCTCTCTCTCTCTCTCTCAAGAGACAGAGAGAGAGAGAGAGAGAGAGAGAGAGGAGAGAGAGAGAGGAGAGAGAGAGAGAGAGAGAGAGGGCGGGAGAGAGAGGGAGGGAGCGAGAGAGGGAGGGATGGGGAGAGAGAGAGAAGGGAGAGAGAGAGAGAGAGGGTGTGGGGGGGGGAGGGAGGCAGGGAGTTGAGGTGGGAGAGGGAGGGAGGGAGGGGCTTGGGGTGTGAGGGAGGGAGGGAGGGAAAGCAAGTAGGAAATTGGATGTGTTTAAAGTACTGAGTAGCACGGCACCAGTCACATCACTGACACATTTTGATGACATTCTCATCGTGTGCGCGGCACTTATAAATCGTAAGGCTGATCTAATACGTGATGTGCTTGCTGATTGACTATAGATACGGATAAAATAACTATGGGCGGGTGTACGAATCATGTATGAAACTACGCCCCCTCCACCCACCTCAACCCCCACCCCCACCACACACCCACCTCTCCCACACTGGCTGGCCTGGCGTTATATATATATATATATATATATATATATATATATATATATATATATATATATATATATATATATATATATATATATATATATATATATTGATATTCAGCAACATTGATGTTGTAACAGTCTCTACGCGCGCCATACAGTGAAGGCTAGTGGTGGCTACTGTATACAACGCGACGTGAGGCGTGATGCTACGCTTCGCTTCGTTTTCACGCGTGTAATGTCGGAGTGGCTATAACTGCCACCTAACGGCAGTAAGCGAAACTAACGGGGATAACTGAAAAAACCTGTGTATACTCTTAGATGATAAAATAACTAGACACGAGATACTACACGCAGCGGCGGCTGTTATCGCTATACCGGCGGCTGTTTTGCGTCTACCGGCGGCTGTTTTCTACCGCGGCTGTTATTGACTGTAAATGTTTATCTATGTATAATATGTATATGATGTACAAATACATGTATCCATCGTATATTTACATGGTAATTAACTCACAAAGAAGTTCCTACACCGGCCACAGTAACAAAGTTATAAAAACAAGTATTTTGACCGACAAAAGCCAAGCCCATACAGCCAATTACAGGCCTCATACATCGCAATGATAATGATGATGATGATGATAATTAGGACATTTTGACCCCGTACAAATTCGTTCTATTTGTTTAACCATTACATGAATCTGCGTTATAGCTTATAGGCAATGGCTATTTTCATATTATTATTATTATTGGATACTTGACCAGCATAACTTTATACTTTATACTTTATTTAATATCATCAGAACATGGACAGTACAAATGTGTGATATACATAGAGTAATGTATGGAATTTAATAATACTTTAACTATGATTAATTAAATATAACTATGTAACTATACACATTTATATATTGCTATTTACATCAAAAAGACTAGGAGGGAGAATAATATGGAAGCCGTGTCATTTGTAGGCCGCTTATCGTTATTCATGTTGGGATGGGCGTGGTCGGGGTGGGGGGGTGGGGTGGGGGGGGGGGGTGTTCAGGATCATGTCTCTGTTTTGGGTCATTTCGTATATAAACTGCCAGACGAGTGGTGAGAGTTTTGGAGGACAGTCTAAGATGAAAATTTTTTTTTCCAAGTTGGTCAGATTAGGGAAGGTGGGTAGAGTTAGCGTAAGTTTGTTATATAGCAGATCTCTGTATTTTTTGTTTACTGAACATACGGCCATAAAATGTAGTCCATCTTCTACTTCCAGGTGGCATAATCTGCATATTTTGTCCTTACTCTCAACCTTGATGTAGCTACCGCTTTCTATTTTTAATCGATGGGCACAGACGCGTATTTTGGTTTGAGTTGGTTATATGAGTGAGATATGGAGCAATGGTGTAAGGTCGTTTAATATATTTATAATACTGTAATTTTTCAGATGATATTAGTTTCTGATGAGTGTTCGAGATAATTCTGTTCTAGGATATTCTTTACCACATTCCCCATCTGTTTCCTATGGCGTGGTCTTGTATCTAGGGATGTGGCATTTATGTTGTTCTGTACGAACATTGTATTGATGTAAGTGTGCCAGGTTTGGTTTTTTGCGAGGTCTAGTGTCTTGCTGCACAGGACAGCATCTGTTAGAATTGTGCGATTGGATGGTATGTTTTCCAAATGTGCCCAGTATTTAGATGTAAGGGTGTTTATGTCATTAATAAGTGGGTATCTACCCAGCTCAGATTTACATGCTAAGTTGGTAGTGTTTCTACCTACGGCTACGTGTAAGTTAAATTTACAGAATTTGGTATGGACTTTCTCATATAATTCAGACTCCAATATGTCCATGCATTTGTGATAATTGTTGTTTCTCTGTTTCCCTTGGAGCTCAGCTGCCCATATTTCAGAGTTGTATAATATAATAGGTTTTATTAGGGCGTCAAATAGTTTAATGTATAGCTTAGGTGATGGAGGCGAGCCAGAAAAGGTTCTCTGGAGTTTGAAGAGTACCTTCAGGCCCTTTGCGCAGAGGTTTTCTTTGGCTTTGGTGAGGCTACCATTTGAATCGATAATGCATCCAAGGCATTATATTCGTTCGCTTGACTAATTTCTTCAGCACCTATTTTGAACTTGTAGCAGCTGGTTGGTTTACCCCGTTTGAGTATCATATAATTGGACTTGTTCACATTTATTGTCAGCTTCCATCTCTTATTATATTTATCTAGTATGTCAAAAGATTTTTGTAGACCGCCCCTGGCTTTCTAAGAGGACTACAAGGTCATCAGCCCAAAGCAAGTGATTTAGGGTCTCATTTTGGAGAGTAACTGGGTGAGAGGAGCTAAGAGGAAATGTAAGGTCGTTTCAGCAAATATTAAATAGGGTGGGGCTGATGTTATCATCTTGTTTCAGCCCTGCCATGGATGGAAAAGCTTCTGTGAGTTTGTTGTTTATTTTAAGGGAAGTAGTAGTATTATTGTAAATTGTGCTTTTATCGTCTGGTAAATCTTCCCACATATTCCCATGTGCAACCGTTTCAAGAGCATTTCTTCTCGCCAGACCTTGTCAAACGCTTTACTGAAATCTATGAAGCATATGTATATCTTTTTGTGATCACGCGTGATATACTTGCTGATTAGAGATTTTAGAATGAATACGTTGTCTGCTGTTCTTCTGCCTTCCCTGAACCCAGCTTGAGTGTCGGGCATCAGATTATTGGTTTCGATGTGATTTATTAACCTGTTGTTGAGAATACTAGAGAAGAGTTTTCCTAGATTACTGGATAGAGTTATTCCACGCTAGTTGTTGGGATCTAATTTTGAACCTTTTTTATGGATTGGCATTATGTATCCTGTATGCCAGCAGGATGGATATATACTACTGTTGTAACCTGTATTGAAGATTCTAGCGAGGACTGGTAGAATGATATCTTTCCCATACTTTATCATTTTATTTGTTATTTGGTCGAGGCCGCAAGTCTTGTTATTTTTTAAATTTGATATTGCGTTCAAAATCTCCTTTGATTTTATGTGTTCATTTAATGGGCTGGCAATAGGAATGCACGCTTCTTTGATTTTCAGCTCGCAGAGTATGTCTTCCGACTCATTATCATTTACGAGAGGGTCTTGAATGTTAAGTTCTCTGAAGTGGTTTTCTAGGTTGATTAGTATCTCTTCTGGCAGATTAAGATTATCAGGGGGATTTTCTTAGAAGGGGGGGGGGGGGGGGGCACTAACGCTATTAACAGACAAGGCTTACCAAAACAGGTATATGTGTGTTCAGAACATTTTTTGGATGACAAACCATCCGAGAGAAACCAATATCCGAAATTAAAATTAGGTTACGATAAATGTGTCACACCAGGTTGACGTAAGGTGGTAAGGAAAAACATTAAATGTCTAAAGAAACTCAGCATTTCAGACTGTTCCGTGGCCACTAATAGCAGCGATGAAATAAACTGTGATGATATAACTGATTTGTCAGAGACGGACTCTATCATGGTGTTGTAGATACTAATAAGGCCGACACATAAAAGAAACAATGAATCCATCCAGTATGTTGACATATGTACACAATGTCAGGAATCTGACTTTTGTACAAATGACCATGTCTACGGAAAACCATGGGCAGATTGTAAAAGTACATCTAGCTTCCCAGGGAAGCAATTAGAGCATGTTGTCCTGAACCATTTCGAGAGAACTATCTAAGCACAACCTGTATTATTGATTGTGCAGAAACATTCATTCAGAGACCGACAAACTTAAGAAACAGAAGTCAGACATTCGGCAATTATAAAGCCACACAATACACCAGAGTATCTTGTGGGGATCTCACCCCACCTGGAAAACAGCTGATTTCAAGCTTAACATACCAGCTTTCATTAAAGATAAACTCCAGCTTAGTAGAGAAGATGTCACTACAACTCGATGAATAGCATGAATTCACGTCTCTCTCTCTCTCTCTCTCTCTCTCTCTCTCTCTCTCTCTCTCAAGAGACAGAGAGAGAGCGAGAGAGAGAGAGAGAGAGAGAGAGAGAGAGAGAGAGAGAGAGAGAGGGCGGGAGAGAGAGGGAGGGAGCGAGAGAGGGAGGGATGGGGAGAGAGAGAGAAGGGAGAGAGAGAGAGAGAGAGAGAGGGTGTGTGGGGGGGGGAGGGAGGCAGGGAGTTGAGGTGGGAGAGGGAGGGAGGGAGGGGCTTGGGGTGTGAGGGAGGTAGGGAGGGAAAGCAAGTAGGAAATTGGATGTGTTTAAAGTACTGAGTAGCACGGCACCAGTCACATCACTGACACATTTTGATGACATTCTCATCGTGTGCGCGGCACTTATAAATCTTAAGGCTGATCTAATACGTGATGTGCTTGCTGATTGACTATAGATACGGATAAAATAACTATGGGCGGGTGTACGAATCATGTATGAAACTACGCCCCCTCCACCCACCTCAACCCCCACCCCCACCACACACCCACCTCTCCCACACTGGCTGGCCTGGCGTTATATATATATATATATATATATATATATATATATATATTGATATTCAGCAACATTGATGTTGTAACAGTCTCTACGCGCGCCATACAGTGAAGGCTAGTGGTGGCTACTGTATACAACGTGACGTGAGGCGTGATGCTACGCTTCGCTTCGTTTTCACGCGTGTAATGTCGGAGTGGCTATAACTGCCACCTAACGGCAGTAAGCGAAACTAACGGGGATAACTGAAAAAACCTGTGTATACTCTTAGATGATAAAATAACTAGACACGAGATACTACACGCAGCGGCGGCTGTTATCGCTATACCGGCGGCTGTTTTGCGTCTACCGGCGGCTGTTTTCTACCGCGGCTGTTATTGACTGTAAATGTTTATCTATGTATAATATGTATATGATGTACAAATACATGTATCCATCGTATATTTACATGGTAATTAACTCACAAAGAAGTTCCTACACCGGCCACAGTAACAAAGTTATAAAAACAAGTATTTTGACCGACAAAAGCCAAGCCCATACAGCCAATTACAGGCCTCATACATCGCAATGATAATGATGATGATGATGATAATTAGGACATTTTGACCCCGTACAAATTCGTTCTATTTGTTTAACCATTACATGAATCTGCGTTATAGCTTATAGGCAATGGCTATTTTCATATTATTATTATTATTGGATACTTGACCAGCATAACTTTATACTTTATACTTTATTTAATATCATCAGAACATGGACAGTACAAATGTGTGATATACATAGAGTAATGTATGGAATTTAATAATACTTTAACTATGATTAATTAAATATAACTATGTAACTATACACATTTATATATTGCTATTTACATCAAAAAGACTAGGAGGGAGAATAATATGGAAGCCGTGTCATTTGTAGGCCGCTTATCGTTATTCATGTTGGGATGGGCGTGGTCGGGGTGGGGGGTGGGGTGGGGGGGGGTGTTCAGGATCATGTCTCTGTTTTGGGTCATTTCGTATATAAACTGCCAGACGAGTGGTGAGAGTTTTGGAGGACAGTCTAAGATGAAAATTTTTTTTTCCAAGTTGGTCAGATTAGGGAAGGTGGGTAGAGTTAGCGTAAGTTTGTTATATAGCAGATCTCTGTATTTTTTGTTTACTGAACATACGGCCATAAAATGTAGTCCATCTTCTACTTCCAGGTGGCATAATCTGCATATTTTGTCCTTACTCTCAACCTTGATGTAGCTACCGCTTTCTATTTTTAATCGATGGGCACAGACGCGTATTTTGGTTTGAGTTGGTTATATGAGTGAGATATGGAGCAATGGTGTAAGGTCGTTTAATATATTTATAATACTGTAATTTTTCAGATGATATTAGTTTCTGATGAGTGTTCGAGATAATTCTGTTCTAGGATATTCTTTACCACATTCCCCATCTGTTTCCTATGGCGTGGTCTTGTATCTAGGGATGTGGCATTTATGTTGTTCTGTACGAACATTGTATTGATGTAAGTGTGCCAGGTTTGGTTTTTTGCGAGGTCTAGTGTCTTGCTGCACAGGACAGCATCTGTTAGAATTGTGCGATTGGATGGTATGTTTTCCAAATGTGCCCAGTATTTAGATGTAAGGGTGTTTATGTCATTAATAAGTGGGTATCTACCCAGCTCAGATTTACATGCTAAGTTGGTAGTGTTTCTACCTACGGCTACGTGTAAGTTAAATTTACAGAATTTGGTATGGACTTTCTCATATAATTCAGACTCCAATATGTCCATGCATTTGTGATAATTGTTGTTTCTCTGTTTCCCTTGGAGCTCAGCTGCCCATATTTCAGAGTTATATAATATAATAGGTTTTATTAGGGCGTCAAATAGTTTAATGTATAGCTTAGGTGATGGAGGCGAGCCAGAAAAGGTTCTCTGGAGTATGAAGAGTACCTTCAGGCCCTTTGCGCAGAGGTTTTCTTTGGCTTTGGGGAGGCTACCATTTGAATCGATAGTGCATCCAAGGTATTATATTCGTTCGCTTGACTAATTTCTTCAGCACCTATTTTGAACTTGTAGCAGCTGGTTGGTTTACCCCGTTTGAGTATCATATAATTGGACTTGTTCACATTTATTGTCAGCTTCCATCTCTTATAATATTTATCTAGTATGTCAAAAGATTTTTGTAGACCACCCTGGCTTTCTGAGAGGACTACAAGGTCATCAGCCCAAAGCAAGTGATGTAGGGTCTCATTTTGGAGAGTAACTGGGTGAGAGGAGCTAAGAGGAAATGTAAGGTCATTTCAGCAAATATTAAATAGGGTGGGGCTGATGTTATCATCTTGTTTCAGTCCTGCCTTGGATGGAAATGCTTCTGTGAGTTTGTTGTTTATTAGTAGTATTATTGTACATTGTGCTTTTATCGTCTGGTAAATCTTCCCATATATTTCCATGTGCAACCGTTTCAGGAGCATTTCCTCTCGCCAGACCTTGTCAAACGCTTTACTGAAATCTATGAAGCATATGTATATCTTTTTGTGATCACGCGTGATATACTTGTTGATTAGAGATTGTAGAATGAATACGTTGTCTGCTGTTCTTCTGCCTTCCCTGAACACAGCTTGATTGTCGGGCATCAGATTATTGGTTTCGATGTGATTTATTAACCTGTTGTTGAGAATACTAGAGAAGAGTTTTCCTAGATTACTGGATAGAGTTATTCCACGCTAGTTGTTGGGATCTAATTTTGAACCTTTTTTTATGGATTGGCATTGTGTATCCTGTATGCAAGCAGGATGGATATATACTACTGTTGTAACCTGTATTGAAGATTCTAGCGAGGACTGGTAGAATGATATCTTTCCCATACTTTATCATTTTATTTGTTATTTGGTCGAGGCCGCAAGTCTTGTTATTTTTTTAATTTGATATTGCGTTCAAAATCTCCTTTGATTTTATGTGTTCATTTAATGGGCTGGCAATAGGAATGCACACTTCTTTGATTTTCAGCTCGCAGAGGATGTCTTCCGACTCATTACCATTTACGAGAGGGTCTTGAATGTTAAGTTCTCTGAAGTGGTTTTCTAGGTTGATTAGTATCTCTTCTTGTAGATTAAGATTATCAGGGGGATTTTCTTAGAAGGTTATTTATCACTTTCCAGTACTGTTTTGGATTGTCACCATACATGTTTTCAAGCTTATTAAAAAGTTTATCTTTAATAGCTTTATTATGTTTTTGATCATTTGCTTTAAGTTCCTCCTGAGTCTTATGAAGTTATTTCTCGTGTGTGCGTTATTCGGGAGATTTATGCAGGGATTGAGCTGTGTGTTGTAACTGTTTGTTTAGATTTTCTAAATTTGCGGGTTTATTAGTTTTCTGATTCTTTACTTTGTTGGTAGATTTTGTGAGACATGGGCATTTGCGTGATGCCGCCCCAAGCATAATATTGTTCAGTTGGTTGACAGCGACGTCTATATTCGTCAACTTGTAATTCATTGAACTTTCCATAATTAATTTAATACCCCGTTGTGAGGTTTGCGTTACAAGTTCTGATAAATATTTAGTATTGTTGGATTCTGTGAGTTTGTATCGCATCGGGATTGTGTTGAGTTGACGATTGAATTTTAGAATGATTTTCTGGTTACAGTTCGTGATGAGAGACATGGGGAAATGGACAGAGTGTTGATTTGGAGCATCAACGTGAAGGCTCAAGATGTTGGTCAAGAATTTATCTTCGCTTAGCATGTAGTCAACTGCACTGCTTCCTTGACAGGTGAAACAAGTTAGTTTGCCTTGATAATCTCGTCCGCTCATTGAGGATACGAATGACCCCTGATATACACAGTTCAGTGAGATTTTTCCCAAGGCTATTGTGTTTAGTGTCTTGTGACTTTTGACTATGGTGTACATGGTCTGGAATGTAATCATCAGGGAGTGGAAGATGCCTGTGATTGTCTTGAATAATGAAATCGTTTATGGGTTGGTCATGTTCAACGGTTCTTGCATTAACATCGCCAATTAACAGAATTGCCCCTTTCGAGCTAAAGAGAGCAATCTCTCTGTCAAGGGAGGTGAATTGGTCACGATAGTAAGGAGAGTCAACAGGCGGGATATACAGGCAGCACATATATAGGTCTTCTGTCCAGCCAAAGCGTTTCTTAGATTATTTGATCCATAGGGTAAAGTCATTCTTTGTACTCATTTCAGTAACATAATTATGGTATTCATTTTTATACATTGCGGTAAGACCACCCTGTACCACGACCAACCCGCTTCTTTGAATCTTTAAATGTATGTTACGGTGATGGATGAATAGTTTTGAAGCTGCAGCGTGCAGTGATCTAGGTTAGAGGCGCTTACATGCGTCTCTTGTAAACATATGCAATCATGTTTGCTAATTATAACAATTCTGTCTTACCTAAACCGGAAGTGATGTATTATGGTAAACAGAGCATCTGGGTTGCCAGATAGTAGTATACCATAGATGTAGATTATTAGATCGCTAGATTATAGAATATGTACGCTACAGCTCATAACTAAATTTACCCACTGCACCACTCACGACTAAATTTACCCACTGCACCACGCACAACTAAATTTACCCACTGCACTCTCACAACTAAATTTACCCACTCTGGCATTATTCTGACCAGTATTGCTCCTTTGTAACATAAACAAATTGTCATCATTTAATTGTAACATTTACTTCTATTGGTAGATTCAGAAATTTCAAGCGATGCTCTGGTGGATCCTGGGGAGTGCACATACATTAGAAGAGGCTGCATATTAATTTCCTACTGTCATAATTAAGCTATTTGCTCACTGTGTGATAATTAAGGAGTATATTTCTTTTGTGGGTGATGTGATGGGGTTGGGTGTGTGAATGATACAAGGGGGCGGGTCATCTGAAAGAAGTGTACACCAGTGACGAAACTTAGCAGGGGCCCAGTATCCCAAAGCTACTAGATTTGAGGCTGGGCTACCAAAATTGTACTCACTTGCTCAGGTGGCAAACTAAATATTTCCATTTATATTTTAAGATTGTGAACAGAAAAACATTTAATATATCTGACAGGTTGAGCCAGTTTCATTAACTCTTTCAATCCTCAAAAAGTAAATTTTTTACAATGCATAATTAAGGCAGGAATGGCTCCCAGTCATATTAATCTCAAAATATTCAACATATTTTCTGTTTGTTTGCCATGAAATTGAGATACACGTACGTTATCAGTAAAATGGTTAAGCTTGAAAGCAACATATTTAGCACATTCTACATTTTAGGAAATCCTAAATTATTATATCCTGTCTTTTTAAATCTGGGATCTTGTGTGACGGTGCATCATAATCAGGGCTTCCACTAGTGGAAGTCTAGGAGTCCTATACTCCCAAAGTTCATGTTTGGACGCCCCAAAACACACACAAGGAAGTTCCTAATTTTGACACTGACATCTTAATGATTTTGACCAAACTACATGTAATTGAACCATTTTAGACTTCCATGTTGGTTGCTTAGACTCCCAATAGCATTAGCCAGGAAGTCCCAGACTTTAGAAATTAGTAGAAGTCCTGATCATAATTTGTTTGGGTCCTTGGAAAATACACTGGGCCCCTTAAGTATTGCTTTTAGGGTCCCAGGTGGCCACATGGTTAAAAAGATAAAGCTTTATCACTGATGTACACACAACCACACACACCCAACCCTATTCCTAGTGGGCAGGCTTATAGGTAGGATAGTTTTCAAATCATATCATATTTAAGTCAGGCATATGAAGTGTCACTAAGCAAATAATTATTGAGTGATTATGTTATTATTACCATTATATAAGTGCCGTCATCAACTAAAATGGCATGTATGTATGATTACTGTATTCTGCCATATTGTATACTAATTAGTAGAAACATCATACAGCTGTAATCAGTCCTTCTTCACTCTTGACCACTGTGTCTTGTCCTCAGTTAAAACCTTTAGGTTCCTCAGGTCCATTCTTGATCCGAGTGACCAAAGTCCGGCTTTATTGAGGTCACCTCGCAGCACGCTTAACAGATTTATCCTGGCTTTATATTTGCCGACTCTCAGGAAGGTAAATTCCAAGACTCTCCGTGCTTCTAGCATTCTTATCCCATCCGTATCCAAACATGGACCATCTTTGTTGGGTGACTTTTACAGATAGCAACGATGTATTACACTTCTTGTATAGTGCATCGTTGGAAATTATGATGTCTGATGACCGGTGTCTGGGGATCGGTGTGCAGTGATGGTGCGGTCATGTTTGCAGTAGCCGGTATAAAGCTACCATACTACTATTATAGTATATCGTTTAGATCCATAAATTTCATAATCCTATTAAAGCAGTAACATGCTTTGAAATCAAACATTTGCCATGCAAACTGTGCTGTACACTTAATCTATCTGGTCAATTGTGTGAAACATAGCAGCTCGAACTAGGGTATTTGATTTGATTAAATAGTCGCTACACATGCGCTTGTTTACTTCGGTTCTTAGTCTACCTAAGTAAATATTCAAAATGCCGGACAAAACCGTGTTCTGATGTATTGGGAGCAAACTTACTACATGAGCACTAAAGAGGGTTGCCCGTAGCAACGCATTGTTTTCATTTACTATGAAGATCAAACAATAAAATCTTCTATCTGAGAATCTGTATTTAGCCCGCCCTGTACCAAGAAACACCAAAATGAGTGAATTTTAAAGATAGTAAAGATAATGTAATTTAGGTTTCACGGCTGATTGCCCGTAATGTTAAAATTAGCCCACAATTAAATAGCCTCGCTGCCAGGGTACTATGGGAAGCTTGATTGTGATGACATCATCGCACATTTATGATATTAATAAATTACATATATATGTAAGACATGTCCGCATTGTTTGTACTAAAATAATAAATTGGGTAAATTAAATACAATTGTTTCTACCACATTTCGTTGAAATAATAAAAATATATCTAAATATCGATTTAAGTAAGTACATATGTAAATGCACACGTTTTCAAAATGACATCAAATTAAAGGTCCCCTAAAATGCCGCATATGTACTTATAGTCCAGGAGCTAAAGCTAGGTCAGAATCGTGACGTAGCACACCCAGTATTCGGAAGGTCTGACACTTGCTGTGGCTTGGGGGACATGTCCCACACATTTTAAGCCCTGTTGTACAAACAAATTGTGGTAGCACTAATTAGTTATCCTGATTTCTTTGCATAGGGGGTCTAGGCTTTGGCTGTATCCACAGTGCACAACGATATAAGCATGATCGTCTCATAACTCAAAGTAATATCGTATTAGATTCACCATATATGATATTTAGACGGATATCGACCTAACATATATCCAACATACATTTTGCATGCATATACCAAAGGCGAGGGTGAAATGTGAAGGTTATATTTTATGTATGTATACTAACTCCATCATAGAATCTGTATATCCAGCTGTACCACTGTTGACAAAGCACCCAGGTAATGGTGGTTGGAATGAGACAGATGGATGTGGTGGTAATCGGTGTGGAAAAACAAATTAAAATGAATACTACACCTCACATCGCTCTCATTGTCATTGTCTACATATAATTCAAATTATGCCTGAAACACTTGTTAGCTGTTATTGGAAAGATGTTTGATGACTCTGGCTTAGAAGATCTCCTCATAGAGGCCAACACATATGGTAGCAGCACGGCTGCTGCTCTACTTAAAGGGAAGTCATATAATCGAGGAGTGAGGGCTCACAAATTGGTTATGGAAGTGCTGCTGCGATTACAATGGCAGTCTTTTTCTAAATGGGTTCAACAAAATGGACAACATGAAGACCACATTACTCCAACAGAATTGGAGAGTCTGGATGAGAAAGTTAAGATGTGCCGAAGCAGCATTGACGACTTAGACGCACTGCAAGAAAATTTCAAAGAGGTGTGTATGTACGTGAATAAATTGCAACAGCTGTTCAAATCCTTTAAAGTTGAGTCAAGCTCGAAATCACACCTGTTCGCATTTTGGAACTCATATATTCATATGGTAGAGCTGCTGCTTGGATTCATAAGAGCTGAAAGAACTGGAGATTGACAGGCATACCTATCTGCTACTGCTGCTATGGCGCCATATTTCTACAGCATGGACAGAACCAATTATGCAAGATGGCTGCCAATATATCTTGCGGACATGAAGATGCTTCCAAGTACACATCCCCATGTACATGAACAATTCTTGAATGGAAATCATTCCGTAAGTCGCTCAGACCATCCATTCAATCAAGTGTGGACAGATATGGCCTTAGAGCAATCGATTAATTTGGATTCCAAAAAGCGAGGTGGTATTATTGGAATAACACAAAAGCCAGGAGCTCTGGAGAGGTGGTTTTAACTAGCCACGAGAGGGCAGCCATAACAACGGTCACAAAGCAAATGTGTGGGTTACAAGATAGTCACATGTTTGGAGTACATAAGGAAATGGGGACTAAGCGAATGAACAGGGATGAAACCGATGTGCAGAAGATACTTTCGATGTTCTCATCAGATATAATGACCAATCCCTTTAATATTGCGGAAAACGACGACAGCGAGTGTCTTCCGCTTGTAAACATTGTAACTGGCGTGGTATTGCCTAGTGAAATCGCCAAGAGACTTGTTTCCGCCTGTGACATTGGTAAGGAGATTATGGAAAATTTTGTTTAGGAGCGGCTGGACACTAACACGAGAAGCTTTTGGGACACGTTGCCACACTTAAAACTTAAAACATTTGCCAGCCTAGCACAGAAGAAAAACCTCAAAACAAATGATGAAAAAATTCACAATGTGAGATCTGACCGCGAACTATTTGGTCGATTAATTATTGCCGCAAGGTCCAGAGATGTTGATTTAAAACTAGTGATGACGTATGAACTGTCTGCTGTTCCACTATCATTGTCACATACGGATGGGACTCTAAGAAAGAATGTGAAAAGTGTTTTGTTAAGTGAACTAGAAAAGGAAGTAAATGTTGATGGACGGCTTCCACCTGTTGACAAGACAGGCGCAACAGCTTATGTAGTAGATGGCATGGCAATTGTGCAAATGGTTAAAACTGGAGGTACGTATACATTTGGAGAATTGGCTGATAAATACTGGCAAATCTTTACAGTTCCACTGAATCAAGATGACTACTTACAGAGTAGATATAGTTTTTGACAGATATGATAGACTGGAATCTCTCAAAGCGGAAGAGCGGCTAAAACGTGGGTCATCAACAGCATTGGAAGTAAAGATTGCTGGAGAAAATACTCCCGTTCCAAAGCAATGGGCCAAGTACATCAGCAATCCAAGCAACAAAAGTAACCTGGTTGCATTTCTCAGCAAGCGGTGGCGTGATACTGGTCCAAATATGCTATCTGCCGACAATTGCATCATTCTTGCTGGTGGCTTTAACGATGGAATGGATGTTGTTGTCATTTCAGCGAACAATTCGTCATATTTGGAAGAACTTCGATCAGATCACGAGGAAGCAGATACGCGTATGATGTTGCACGCGCTACACGCTTCAAAAGACCACATGCGTGTTGTTATACAGTCTCCTGATACAGACGTGGCAGTACTTAGTACATATACGTATCGTTCGCTTCACTGTTCTGAACTATGGTTCCGTACGGGCACAAAGGACAAATTGCGATACATACCAATACATACAGTTGCTCAAGTACTGGGCCCAGCTATCTGTCTGTCTTTGCCTGGGTTTCATTCTCTTACAGGTTGTGATAGCACTAGTGCATTATTTGGAGTCGCTAAGGGAAAAGCATTCAATCTCTTAAAGTCATCTGAATGTCATCAGCTTAGCTTAGCCCAACTCGGCGAACATGTTGACTTATCACCGAATACTGCAATTCTATGTGAGAAATTTGTCTGTGAGTTGTATACCACCAGGGATGTGGGAAAGACAGCTGATGAAACCCGTTATTGGCTCTTTTGTCAAAAGAGACAAAGAAATGAAAATCTTCCACCTACATCGAATAGTCTAAAGCATCACACCGAAAGGGCCAATTTTCAAGCTCTTGTTTGGAGACGTTCGTTGCAAGCTGTTCAGAATCTTCCATCTCCAAATGGACATGGCTGGAGTATAGTGGATGGTCTACTCAAGCCTGTTCTAATGTCAAAGGATCCTGCTCCATTTGGATTAATTGAACTCACATCATGTAGATGTCAAAAGTCTGCCTGCAAAAGAACAGCTCTCTGTCAATGCAAGGCTAACAATCTACTCTGCACTGAAGCATGCCTTTGTATGGGAGGTGAAATGTGTGACAATGTTCAGCATACAATTGTCGAAGATGACTCTGACACGGATGAGTAACATTCTCTCATTTGCTCACGTGATAAATATGTCCTGCCAGCTTGTGTAGACATGCACTGCATGTCAGTTAAAAGTTTAATTATGAAAAATGTAGAAAACATGGGCATTGTTGTAGCTAAGGTATTGCTAGTCACAAGAAGACCTAAGTGCCCCAATATGTACAAAGCAACATACGGGTGTCTTAAACGAGGTTGATTATGTATAAATCTGCGATATACGATAACTCCTTTCCATTTTGGTTAAGATTGTATTGATATAACATGCGCTTAAGTTTGTGAAAAATTTACCATTGTGAAAATTGTTTGAGAGCTACATTCAACACCTATTGTAAATGGGCTTCTCAAGGGTTAGTGATACCACAATTTTCTTGTACAACACGGCTCAGAATATACCCAACACATCGGTCTAGCATAATATAGAGACAAACCTTCTGAATACTGGGTGTGCTACGAAACCATTCTTCTAGACCCCTTTTGAAAATTGGCTCCCGGACTATTAGTGAAACTGCAAAGGAACCCTATGATAGAAATCACATACAAAGGTTATTTCGTGAAAATTAGCTCAGTTTTCCGAAAACGGCAAAATTAAGATTGAATGACGTTATCAAATTTGCAACATCTGCCTGTAGACTTATGATGTCATCGGATGAAGGCGCATCATAGAGCAAGCGCCTTTGTTTACATTTGATGTAGTAGAAATCGCCTGTTTTTATTCTAACCCATAACTGCGTAAGTTCAATATAATTTTTATATTTATTAAATTTGGTATCTGTTGCTAGCTGATATGTCAATATATAATATAATGCGCACACTAAGAAAGTTGTGTCAGAATTCAGGTTACGCCCCCATGGTTCCTAATCCCAGCGGTGGTTCAGCGTGCATGCCTGAGAACAATATTTTCGGAAACAGCAATAATAGAACTAACGCATAGGGCTTATCGTTCCACGCAAAATTTCTATGAATGCTAAAACTATCCAGACATACTTTTAGCAACAACAACAACGCCGCTGCCGCCGCTGCCGCCGCTGGCGACGCCGATGACAGCAACCAATGATTACGACGACAACAACCAATGTCAAGGCATAGGTTGCAAAATTTATCCCATGCCAAAAATGCGCTGTTGGCCAACACCATATCGCACCCTCTCAAATTAAGATTCTTAGTGCACCATGGGAGCATGTGGCCATTGACGTGCTCGGACCCTTGAATACGACGGATGACGGAAATAAATACATCCTCGTATTACAAGATTATTTTACAAACTGGGTAGAAGCATTTGCTTTGCCGGACCAAGAGGCATCCACCATAGCGGAGGTCTTGGCTAGCAATGTGTTCTTCCGCTTTGGTATGCCTTATGAGTTACACTCCGATCAAGGAAGCAATTTTGAGAGCCGGCTCATATCAGAGCTCTGCAAATTATTCCATATTGTCAAG
The DNA here is from genome assembly GCA_034401795.1 of Chaetoderma sp. LZ-2023a. Lineage (NCBI taxonomy): Eukaryota > Metazoa > Mollusca > Caudofoveata > Chaetodermatida > Chaetodermatidae > Chaetoderma > Chaetoderma sp. LZ-2023a. The sequence goes on along the minus strand of CM067369.1, from coordinate 211,093,393 downwards.
ACAAGGACAACTCCATACCACCCCCGGAGCGATGGCATGTTAGAGAGATTCAACAGAACTCTCGCGAAGATGCTTACCAAGGAAATATGCCTTGATTGTAGAGATTGGGACCTACGGCTCCCGTATGTACCCATGGCTTACCGCACTGCAGAACATTCCAGCATGGGTTACCCCTGCTCGGTCAATGTTAGGCTGTGAATTAGCCTTACCCCTGGACCTGGCCATGCCATGGATACCAGGCGGGAAAAATGCACCATCTCTCTATGTCGAACTCTTGCGGCAAAGGATAGAACAAGCCCATGAGTTAGTAAGAGAAACCCTAACCACTGCACACTGGCGGCAAAAGACATGGCACGACCGGAGGGTGCATGGAGATCCATATAAAGCGGGAAGAATGGTTTGGGTACACGATTCACGATGATCTGCAAACGTGCCAAGTAAACTGAGTTACCAGTGGAAAGGCCCCTATGTGGTAGTAGGTAAGACGTCAGACATGACCTACTGCATCCGTGCTTCGGATGGTCTGACCGCCGTCATCCACTTTGATCGACTTAAACCTTGTGTCAGTGACGACCCAGCACCAGAGCTCGGACTGGGAATTTCTCGTGACACCGGTACCCAGACAGATATTTCTACTCCCATGGTTAGTGCAGAGCACCACGGTGCTAGTTCAGCCCCAGTTCCACCAAGCCAGAACGTGGGTGAACAAGCGGCTAACGCTGACGACGATGATGAGATACGTACTCGCCCTCGCCCTCCTCAGCGTGGGTCTACTAGATCTGGGAAGTCGTATCTGAAGAGTTTTGTGTTTGTTTTGTCCAAGGAACCAGATGGAAAAGTTGTTCCTCCAATCTCTTCCCATTCCCACCCACTTCATGCTATGCCCCCCATCATAGAGTTACCACAAGCGGAAGCTGAGGCTGACCCAAGCGATGTTTCCTGTGGAGTGGAACATGTGGTGAATAGCATGGAAATGAAGAGGCTGGATGAAGCCTTAGCGTGTCTAGAACCGCAGAACCGTACAACAAGGTGTACCCGACCAATTCCCGAAATCGCGTAACCACGCCCAGCCCAAGGGACGCCCTCTCGGAAAGTCCCACCCCCGCCATCACTCCAATTTGCGTCCCTCATCTACACACCAAGTTCGGACATCACCAGCCCGGTCCAATTCACACTCCACTCGTCATCTGTTGACCGTCAATCTTCAGGTATGAGAGAGACTGTTGTGACAGAGGACGTGGCATCCTGCACTGCACCGACCAACATTACCCCCCCCCCCCCGCGGTGGGCAGGGAAGCAGCCTGTTCAGCAGACTCTCTGCTCGAATTTCCCTGGTGTCTATAAATTACGACAGGACACCAACTGTCGTGTAATGGGAGATGACAATATCCCCATGTACACCTCCCGCAAATAACAACAGACTTGGCGTTCACCAACATGGAAAACTTGAATGCGCCCACTTCGCTTATAACATTGGCATCATACAGTAGCCCAGACATTTCAAACGCCGAAGCACTAATCGTGTAGGTTCTTTCGACTTTCGACCATAGCAAGTAAACTCTGCTCGGTGCATCTTCAGAGCTGGTTGACGTACCCAGCACCGTGACGCTTTGTTTTGTATCTTCATTTGCCTCATACAACCCCCGCCAGTGATCGGGTTGTTTACACCTTCCATCCGTACCATCGGTGTATGGGAACTTTCTTCACCACGTAGTACTATCGTATCTTTTGCTGACTGCTCGTTAGACATTCTGGATAGGCTTACAGTGCTGAGCGATTTGATACCCCACCATGAACGTTCTTGCGGGAATCTTGGTTGTGGACAACAGCTCGCGGGAACCAGCCTGTGGGAACTTTCCAGCTTCCGGAGAGCGCATCATCTTACGTCGACTACGGATTGACGTATCAAATTCAGTAACGCCGTAGCCTTACTTGGGAATGACTACCAAGTATTCAAGTAACTATACTTCACAGTTTAATTATTTCTCTACATAGGTTTTGTTAATTACCTCATATCCGTAATAACGGTTCCGATGACTAAAAGGAACTGTAACGGTCTTAGGACCGATAGTTATAGTGTCTGTATTTGTTAAATAGTTATTATCATTTTCCTCAATGTGATGCTAACCGCATTATAGTAGGTTCGTTGACCTGTACTAGTATATATATATATACCATAATCATTTGACTCTGTATTGCTTGTTCTGGTTAGATTATGTATGTATAAGGTCAGTGGCCATCTGTTAACTGTGGCCATCCGTTATCCGTTTTGTTTAGTTATAGAAAATGCAGGACTGCAGTGCACGTAGAAAACACTATACAGCAACATTTATATATACAGCACTTTCTCCCGCCACCAACAATTTTTCACTGAGGTCGCTGTCCATGCTGTAACTCTGTTTATCCCGGCATGCTACTGACTAAAACCTCTTCTATTTAGCTCGATAGGATAGGTTTAGGATGATTAGAGACACTTTCTTCATTACATACTGTGTAATATACTCTTCTATTTTGGTAGTGCGATAATTTAGCACCGCACTCCGGTAAGACTCATAACTCCAAGATTTTGTCTCTCTTCATATTCCTCTTAGCCTTGTGGCTTCTTAATTGTTTGAATGTTCCTATTCGCACCCTGGGCTGATCTGACTCAGGGAAACTATTGGGGTTTCTGAGCAGTGATGGCTAGGATGCGGTGTCATACACACTCCCATGTATCTTCGGATACTTAGTAGATAGTACTTTAAGCCAATGTAGGAAAGTACTGCGAAAATATATGTATTAATTATTATTATATTTACTGACAATCCTCCCGCACCGGAGTGCAAAACTGTCAACTTGTGTATAAACCCAACGACAGGTTAAACAGTTAGTCCCATAGGACCCGGTGACGGGCGAGATACATATGCTCACCAAATTCTGTTCAAATGTCTGGGTATGATATTTAGATCTGCCACACCATTATGGAAAGGACATTCACAGTGTGCACCCATCTCTCTTACCCCCTCCATAACGATAGGCGATATGGCCTAACAATGGTTCTGTGAAATGTAAACCATGTCTTGTAATGTTTCATGTGGCTGCGACGCGGATTCTCACCCCGTTTGGGGATCCCGCTAAGTAACATGTATGAGCGCTGTCTGCAGTACTGATGTCCTCGGGCATCTGTTCTCCATGACAGCCGTGTCTAATAGCTATGTAGATATTGGCCAGTTGTGGCCTAAACTAATTCTTGTTTTGAAAACAACTAAAAGGAATTAAGCAAAGCAGAAGGCCCGCAGAAATAAAGCGGCAACTACTAACTCAGCATATTAGGAATTACATAAGACGGGGACGAAGGAATCCATCGGGAATCTTCCGTCCCGTCTTCACATAAAACAGTACACACCCATACAGCCATAATCTGACTAGGTATGGTCTTTTCTTTGAACAGCATTTTTGTTTGAAATATTAGACTGGGCTCATTTTTGCCTGCTATTCTTCTTCCGCTTTAAGCCGGCAGCACCCTCCCGAGATGGAGGCCCACGTGAGGCACTTGCCTCTCGCAAGGATTCAGCGACGATGGTCCACGCCATGATAATCCTCATCACCCCAAGTTGCACTAGGAGTAGTGCCCGCGTGAGGCACATCACTTTTCGTCTGAGATAGTCTTCTTCCTTTCAGCTTAGAGGTATAATAACTTATATTAAGTTAAATAGCTATGTCTCGTGTATGGGGGCCTCCCTTGCGGGGAAACCTCTGTGGACCTATGAGTCTGTGTGGTACCTCCGGGAGCCCCATATTTAAAAGTTCATCTACCTGCCTCTATGTCTTATATTTTCGTATGCTCTTACTGTAGTTTTATCTAGCATATTTTTATTCAGTTAGGTAAACACATTGTATAGACGTATATTTTTAGGTCACCAAATCAAATCTTGTAAGTCCATAGATCACGAAATTGCTATGGACAGGCATACTGGTGACACAAATTCTTGGGATTAGACCATTGTGTTTAATGTTCGCGACGATGGTCGCATGGCCCCACCGGAACGATTGAGTTCCACCGGCCTTAGGAGCCGGTTTTTGTTTCAAGCACGGCAGTCTCGTTCAGGGCCCATCACCCCGAGACCAGATGCTAACCAGCGTCATCATTCATCGTGCATTTGCAGCACGGCGAGTTGACATGAGACATTGGAATGGCCCGACACTACCCGACGAGCTACAGAAGCGCACACTATGCATCTCCTACGAAGAAATTGTCCCTAACCACTTTAAACCTATCCTATCGAGCTAAATAGTCGGGTTTAGTGGGTAACATGTCAGGCTCAAGCAATTAGAGCATGATCAGCGACCTCAGTGTAAAATTGATGCTGGCAGAGATAGTGATGCAGATATATATGTTGCTGTATAGTATTTCCTGGTGTACTGCGGTCTAGAGTTTTTATAAATAAACAAAGCATATGATCTCGATGGCTACTTGCCATATGCACAACTAACCAATACACAGTTTAAACGGAAACAATGTTTAGCGATATTAATGAATTATCACTGGTCACAGGACCTTACGGTGTGGCTAGTTGAAAGCACCCACAGTAAACAAGGATAATATTCACACTATGATACAGAACTTATAAGAATGTGGTCTTAGGACCGGTACAATACATATTAGTCATCAGTACCTATAATGCACAGTATGAAACAAAAATTATAGGAATGCAGTCTTAGGACCGGTATGGTACCTATTAGTCATCAGTGCCTATATACAGAAAAATTAAATGCTTTGTAACTAAATGTACAATGGTATAGTTACTTGAGTACCTATTGGTCATGGGTATGGAACAAGTTCACTAGTTACTGAAATTGAAGCGCTATTATACACATAGCGTGAGATGACATGTTCTCAAAGCTGGAAAGATCTCCGCAGGAAGATCTACGCAAGCAGGTTTCCACAGGCAGGTCTCTGCAGGCTGACTTCTCCAGACAGGTCAGATATGGTACATTCTCAGGACAGGTAACGGAACAGTTCAGGAATGTCCACTAGATAGACTTATAGCTGATACATATTCACAGTCGAAGTTGTAAAGTTAAAAGTAGCCCATTAACAGGGAGGGCTACTCATATAATGATAATGCATGTACAATAACTGGCACACAGTGCAGGGTGGGTCGCATAGCTCTTGCGGCGTACTGGGCAAAGTTCACCCAGACTGGTCAAAAGTTAATTAACCACACATGACATGCAGTGTGGAGGTTGAAGTCCACTTTTCAGCATTGTTGGCAGATCCGGCGAGTCATCCACCAAGAATCACCATCGGCTCTACATTCCGTAGAATCACATCCCGGACCCACACGGCCCGTTTGTAAGAAGACCCCCATAGAAAAGTTCGGATGCGGGAGTTATAACTGGCCATCCAAGGGTATACAAAAGCTGTGGAAGCCGAAGACCCTGTGGATGAGCTGAAGTCCGAATGGCACTGGATGAAGTAGGAATCACCGTGCGCTCAGAGCGAATCCTGAACAGCTGTTCCATACCCAGCTTAGCTGGGACAGCCAGTACCCGTCCGGTCGATCCGTGCTACACTCCCACCCTAGTTTGACATCTGTGGCAAACAATCACGCATCACGGATCGAATGCACAGAAGCACGCTAGGTGGGAATTATAGACTTCCTCGGTAGGCACGTAGCCGAGAGGAGTAGTGACGCATGAGAAGCGTGTTAACAGAGAAGAGCATATAGAGGTGCTAAAGAGTTTGGGGAGGGAAGCATACTTTTAGTTTTCATTTTTGACTTGGAATTATTTTTCCAGGTCTTTTTCTTTTTTTTGTGTTATATCATGGTGCGTGCTTACTTTATTATACAGTTCACAGATCAACCTATACAATAGCTCGCATGAGTGTTCTCTTACTAATTATTTCTCCGCAGAGAACACATAAGCTCCAAGTACCACAATTACTCATGTAAACAATAAAGATATATATTATATTAAATGTGACTATAATATCAGAGTTAAGACAGTGTAAATTACATGTGCACCCCGGGTAAATAAAAAGATGCACTATGATATGTATGTAAAAAATGTGGCCCGTTATTGTGGATCCGCACGGGTAGTTTCCACTAACATACAATCCGTCCTGATGTACTGACGTGGGAAGAAAGATAATGAGAAAAATAGTAATAATAATAAAGGCAAAAGGCTAGTTTATCAAGCAGTCCCAGCATAGCTGAGACTACATGACGGGATTATGACATTGTCGCTGTGGTGCGTTGTTTACTTATGTCGCACACGACGTGTTTACAACACAGGGTTCCACAGCGATTATTTATGTGAGACACAGCTACGCAAGTAATTATGCGCAGTTGTGTAGGATGACCATAGTCAGCCTGGGGACGAGGTTTCAAATTTAAAAACATATATAATAAGAAAAGTATTTTAAAAATAAACTTAATAAAAATAGCTTCCCTTTTCCGCACACCTATTTATAAATCCTGCGGCAACCTCGGCAATAATGTCCACAAACATCCACTGTAAAGTTTCCCAGCGAGTTTGGGTACCCCAACCCGTACGAGATCTTCTGCTGCCAATATTTCATAGCTTACACTGCCCAGGTCGGTGATACTAAAGCTGGAGCATGGTGCGGACATGCCCATTGAAGCGCTGGTGGTGAGAGAGATGATTATGGGTGAAGTGCGAACTGGTGGCGGCGTTGAAACTGGTGACATAACTGTTGTCGCAGATGTGGTGGTGGTGGTGCCGGCTGCAGGCAGTCTGAGAGTGGTGAAGGTGATGATCGGGCGGTACGTGGTTGCTGTTGATGATGTGGTGCTGGCAGACAGCTTACGGATCTTTATGCTTTCAGTAATTTGCTTGCGGTGATCCTTGGAACTGCATGGCTTTTTGGGTGTGCTATTCACTTCTTCCCGGCATAAGGACGATCCGGCATAGTTACTTTCCGGATTGCTAGGTCTGTTGGAGTGCTGCTGCGTGGGTAGGCTGTTTTGCTGCTTTGTGATGCGGTGGTGATGGCTGCGGCTTCCGTAAGGTGGATCTCCTCATCGATTATAAGGTTACAAGGAGATATGGAATGATCTGAAATGTCCTGTAACCCAGGTTCGGATGCGGTCACTGGTGTAGATATTGATACTGATATGGGTCGGCCAATTACAAATGTAGATGTTGCGGTGATGTGTGATGCGGATGGTGGCATTGTTGCGGGTGCTGCCGGAGTGGAAGCTGCAGGCGATATCGGTACCATTATTGCAGGTGCTGCCGGTGAAGTTCATGCTGGTGATGCCATCGTGATGGTGACTGGTGTAGTACGGTGACTGGTTGCTGGCTGTGTGGCAGAGGCTGTTGCTGTCGGTAGTACGAAGTGAGGAAAGTTATGTTGTCACCGTTTGTTATGCTTAGTTTTAGCCATTCTTCCCATAGGCAGTATATAAAGTGGAAGTCTAGTTTCAAATCTACTAGCTAGAACTTCTGTGTCTTCACTTTGTTCACCAGGCTGTAATGTCACTACTAACACACGATGCTTTTCTGTTAACGCGTGTGTCACACCATAATGAGTAGATGTATATAAATATTTGGAGTCTGTACAGAATTGCACGTTGAAAATGATGATCACAATTGACATGAAGCGTCAAGTCCGAAATACGGGAGAATGCACGCTTACATGGCTGTCCGTTTTGCTGTAAGGCTCTCTACATGGATATTTCTTCCCGGGATTGGCTGGTGCTGAATCCTCCGAGCTGTCGAACAAGGCGAGGTCTTCCGCAAGTGACATCTTATTTCTGCATGATAATGAATGTGCGGACCTACTTAACCTACTTTAATTATCCTACCGCTTCATACTTTCCTGGCCAAATATAATGGTAATGAAATAATAATAAGAAAAACAGCAGAATTTGGTGTGCGACACGAAAGTCGCCCAATGCATGATCTTCCCTTGTGTCGAGTTTTGGTGGGAAGACAGTTTCAGTGCGCACTCTCCTCCTTTTATACTTTTGGTGACGTCACAGGAGGGTGGATGACCACACCCGAAAGTTTTAGGGTGAATTGGTCACACCCTATATGGAAAGTTTTGATTTTAATATTCCTGGAGTCTGATGAAATATTCCTTCCATAGAAACGAAGTAAATATAAATATAGAAAGAAAGGATAGTCGCTTTCATCCTTACTCGCCTGGAAATCAAGTCTCCGATCAACATAAAAAATCCGGAACTATTTATTCACGTGGAAGCTCACCTTTTAATTAGTGTGAAGTGGATTTTCAGATTGGATGCTTATAAACTCACCTGTTCAGATTTCAGGCTGGAATGCCCGCTGGGGTGTGGGAGAGAGAGATGATGTCAGCGGCCTTGGCCCCGACTCACCACCTCTCGCCTCTTACACCACGCTGTGGTAGATAGTGTTCTGGGCGGTTCTTTTGTTTAAAGCCGTTTGATCCAATTTACTGGAAATGAAAAGTGCTGATCACGTGGTTCTTGTTCCTAAAAGCATGTGGTTGATCGGAAACTTAGGAAATATTTATGTAATGGCGTAGTGTTGATGCTGCTGATCATTTGTTGTTGATGCGAAAAGCAGAAATACATGTTTTTAATTCTGTTCCACGAAACAGCGTCCATTTATTGTGCGCGTTCTTATACACGAGTCTTGTTTTCTGTAGAAGGTATTTCCAAGCCTCTGTTGATTCTGTGGCTGGAATGTAGGTAAGAGAATATTTGAAATTCTCCCTGATTATACTGTTGAAGTTTTGATGCTGCTTCACCAACCCACGTGCTAATGATTTATATACACGTGCTAATGATTTATATACGCTGTAGAACAGTCGTGTTCTTAATAAAAATTAGACAGTAAAACTGTACGTAATTTATTGTGTGGTTTAAACAGCTCCATGTCTTGCGGAAAATCAATACTACTGATTCCGCCAAGCTGGACTGTGTTTTCGGGGTGGGTGGACTTCAAAGCATCCTCCTCTATGGGTAGGACTAGTCTCATCCCTACCTAGACCACACACATTTGTTACTACATTACAGCTCGGAAAATGCGTGCACACAGTTTACAAATACAGTCATCCTGAGTGTCTATGTTTCTGTCGTGTTGGTGAATTTCATTGATACACGTGGCTGCATATCTATGGACGAGTCTTGCGCTGTTGTGAAGTATGATGTTTTTATTACAGCTAAGGGGTCGGGCGGGTTGCTGAGGCATGGTGTCAACTTTATCGGACATGATGTATTTCACTCTGTAATGACTGAGCCCAGAGGGCGGGACAGAGTTACTGTAGAGCGTGGATGACCAAGACTGGTGCTGTCGTAACTTGAATCAATCCATTATCCAATTCCCGTTTGGTAGCAAAATCCTACTAGGTATGGATGACAGACTGCGGGCATCTTGCTCTCTTAATAATATTGACTGTTATTACGTGGGAATGCTGTGTAGTATTTAGCTGTTTCCGTGCGACGATTCCGGGAGGGGGGGGGGGAGTGGGAGATCCCCTATAGCGCGTATTGTAGATGGCTGCAGTGTTTTTCCTTCTTTCCGTATGATCAATTATCCGTAAACTGGATAAGAAGGTGATTGCGGAAAATGTTGACTCGTGTTGATGGTGGTAGTGATCTGTTGTGGGGAAATCTGGGCTGCTCTGTGATGCTGCTGTATTGTGGATTGGGCATATCCAAGTTTCCATGCTGGTGAATGCTGAGTCTGTTGCTGTTGCGGAAAAGTCGGGTTTGCGGAAAGTGATGAGCTTCCCGTATCAATGCGGAAGGGAATGTTGCGGAAAATGATGCCTAACATTTTTTGTTAAAACCTCTAGGTGATGCTAATGGTATTGTTGCCAATGTTGAACGTCTCCGTTATCCTTTGTATAACTGAGTGTGTGTGATGTTCGTGCAACGGTGAATTTGACATATCCAGCCTTGCGAGCAAGTGTGTTCTGTATGCGTCTGGCTTTCTGTGTCCGGTGTGATGTTCTGACTGTTCACAGGGGTTTTTGGTCGGGCCATTGTGGTCGGGTTTGCACATGGGATGAGGAGTGGTCATGTCCTGTTACACGATGGCTGATACTTTGTCGTAGTTTTTAAGTACCGGGAAAATTCGAGCCGAGAGTCTGCTGAACAACCTGCTTCCCTGCCCACCGCCAGCAGTGGGGGTGGGGGTGGGTGTTGGTTGCTGTGGTGCGGGATGCCACCTCCTCTGTAACAGCGGACTCTTTCAGATTTGAAGAGTGACAATCAACAGATGACGAGTGGAGTGTGAAATTGACAGGTCCGAACTTGGTGCATAGACAAGGGATGCAAGTTGGATCGGGGGCGGTGGTAAAGCGGTGGGCGTGGTTGCTTCTTGGAAATGAATTGGGCCAGTGTTTTGGGGGTTGGAAGGATACACCGAGTTGTGCGGTGTTGCTGTTCTTCAAAACAAGCCAAGGCCTCATCCGGCTTCACTTCCATGCTATTTATTATATGTTCCACTCCACAAGAAGCATGGCCCGGGGCAGCCTCAGATTCCGCATATGGTAACTCTATAATGGGGGAATAGCATGAAGTGGGTGGGAGTGTGAAGAGGTCAGCGGAACAACTTTTCCGTCCTTCCCCCTGGGCAAAACAAACGAGAAAGTCTTCAGATATGACTTCCCAGATTGTGTAGACAGGCTCTGAGGAGGGAAAGGCGAGTACGCATCTCGTCATCATCCTGAGCATTAGTTGAACATTCACTGGACTCCTGGCTTGGTAGGAGAATTGTCGGACCGGCACCGCAGTGCATGGGACTAACGTCAGGAATACTTGTTTCCATAGAGACATCTGTTTGGGTACCAGAGTTACGTGGAATACCCAACCGAGCTCTGGCACTGGGTCATCACTGACACAAGGTTTAAGTCAATCGAGGTGGATGACTGAGGTCAGGCCATCCGAGGCACGGATGCGGTAGGTCACGCCCGACTTCTTACCTACTACCACATAGGGGCCTTTCCAGTGGTAACTCAGTTTACTCAGCATGTTTGCAAAACATCGCAAATTGTGAACCCAAACCAATTTTCCCGCCTCATATGGGTCTCCATGCACCCTACGGTCGTGCAATGTTTTCTGACACCAGTTTGCAGTGGATAAAGTTGCTCTCACTAGCTCATGGGTCTGTTCTATCTGCTGCTGCATGAGCTCTACGTAGAGAGATGGTGAGTTTTTCTCTTCCGGAATCCTGGGCATGGCCAGCTCCATGGGTAAGGCTAATTCATAATCTAACATTAACCGAGCAGGGGTATAACCCATGCTGGAATGTATCAAAGAACGGTAAGCTCATGCACATATGGGAGTCGTAGATCGACAATCAAGGCATGTTTCCTTAGTCAACATTTCGGCGAGAGTATGATTAAAACTCCAGTAGTTGATGGTGTGGAACATTTTGCAGAGCTCGGAGATCAGCCGGCTCTCATAATTACTTCCTTGATCTGAGTGTAATTCATAAGGCATTCCGAATTGGCAGAAGACATTGCTTGCCAAGACCTCCGCCATGCTGGATGCCTCATGGTCCGGCAAACCAAATGCTTCTACCCACTTCATAAAATAATCATGCAATACGGGGATATATTTGTTTCCTTCATCAGTCGTATTCAAGGGTCCGAGCACATCAATAGCCACTCGCTCCGATGGTGCACCAACAATTTTAATTTGTAATGGTGCAGAATGGTGCTGACCAACAACGCGTCCTTGACATGGGACACATTTGGCAACCCATGCCTTCACACTATCGCGAATCCCAATCCAGTGGAATCTCTGTTTTATCCGAGTTAGTCTGTTCAACGGCCAGATGACCATCGTATCATGTAGCTGTTCTGGTATTGTTTGACGATACCGTTCTGGGATCACCATGCCGTTGTTGATGTAGAGAACGCCATCATGAATGTCACATTCTTCTAACCGCTGGTAGTAGTATTTTGCCATTGCGGATAATGGAGTAACAGATTCCTTGGGACGACGTACTCCCTCCTGGATCCACGCGTATATATTTCGTGTCTGCGCGTATGTTGCTTGTTCATGAGTGACTTTCTCCATGTTCCACTCTGCGCACTGCAATTCCGGGAACTCCGGAGATGGCTGTGTTGTATGTGTCACGGTGGTGGCCACTTCTTGTTCATCCCCACGCCTGATTCTGCTCAAGGCATCGGCATTTCCATGCAGTTTGCAGGGTCTGTGAACAACATTGAAGTTGAGGGCCTGCAGGGACTCCTGCCACCTCGCTACCTGGCCCTCTGGAATTTTTTTGGTTTCTGAGCCAGCGTAGTGAAGCGTGGTCTGGATGGAGGGTGAATGAGCATCCATACAGAAAGTGTTTGTAGTACTTGACGAAGTGTACCACTGCAAGTAATTCCCACTTAGTGGTCACATAATGTTTCTCTGTTTTATTAGGAGTGCATGAACCATAAACCAGTACCTGCTCCATTCCATCTTCCATGACCTGAGATAGAACTGCGCCGATGGCATAAGCTGACACATCAGTGTCCAAGATGAAATCGAGGTTAGGGTTGGGGTGAGCAAAAATTGGTGTGGTTGTCAAGAGTTCCTTCAGCGCCCTGAAGGAACCTTCATACTCACTCGTCCACTCGAATGGTCGATCCTTTTCGCTGATCCTGTATAGGGGTGATGCAATCTCACTGAAATGACGGATTTATCAGCGATAGTACTGGCAGAGACCGAGAAAACTCTGAGTATCCGAAGAGGGCATCAGCCACTCTGCTACTGCCTTTGTCCTTAACGGCTGAGTAGCCACTCCATCCCCGGACATGACGTGTCCCAGGAACTCGATGCTCTATCTGCAGAAATATGACATTTCTTGGGTTTGAGCTTTAAGTTGGCCGTGCAGAATCTTGAAAGCACGGTGTCCAGGTTAGATAAAGTTTGTTTAAACGAGGAACCAAAGATGATTATATCATCGATGTAACACAGACATATTTCCCATTGCAGGGTAGTTAATACCTGCTCAATGAGACGTTTGAATGTTCCAGGAGCATTGCACAAGCCGTAGGGCATCTTGCAGAACTTGAAAAGACCGGCTCTACAAACGAATGCGGTCTTCCCCATGTCAGCCTCATCCATGACTACCTGCCAGTATCCACTAGCTAAATCAAGGGTATAAAACCACTTGGCTCGGGACAAGGAATCTAAGGTCTGATTTATTCGTGGTAATGGATATGCCTCTTTGATGCTTAGATCATTAAGGCGGTGGTATTCTTTATTAAACCGCAAAGATCCATCCTTTTTGTCTGCTAGTGCTGATGGCTCTGTTATGCCTGTTCGCAACATGTCATTCACTCGTTGGTGTGCTTCCGCTTCCTTGTGTATGGGAAGACATCGCACCGGTTGTCGATTGGGTTAGTTGTTTCCAGTGTGATGGACTGTCGTACAAGATGAGTTTCTCCTAAATTCATGTCTCCGGCCGAGAAACTATCACGATATTTGTAAAGTATTTTCCGTATTTGCAATTTTTGAGATTGCATCCATGCAACTGTGGCACGCAAATATAGGTAATGTAGGTATTCCGACAAATCATCGGAAGTTGTAGCTGGTGTAGATGTGGTAGGTGGTGTTTCCCGTGATATCTCATCCACCAAATGGCCACAATGGACTCCCGGTTCAAGGGTTATTGGGTACGCTGCGCTATTGAATACGCTGAAGGGTATGTGGTTTTTGTTGGTGATGTCCACTATCATGCAGGGACTGGCGCATTGTGAGGCGAGCATGTTTTCGGGGTCAGGTTCCAGCATGGCTGTGTGAGTGTTGTTTCCTAAATGTGGTGTGGTAGCCCACAATAATTTCTTGTGTCCCAGCTCAACTGTGGCGGTTGTTGCCAAAATCACTGCACATGTGTCGTACAGTGATGATTCTGGTCCAAGAGGTATCCGTCGGCCGTGTATACCTAATTCCTGTTGTCTGCAATGTATGACCGCTTCGCTGGCACTGAGGAAATCAGAGCCGAGCAGGGCATCATTTTGGATAGTGGCGACGACAACTCGCAAAATGGATTGCATCTCCTCTATCTGTATGACGAGGTTTACTGTACCAGCCATGGGCACGTCGGCTCCTGTAGCTGTTTGCAAAAAAAATATGTTTGTAGGCTTAAGGGGTGTCTTTTTATGAGGTGCGATGCTCTCATACAAGCGCTTGTTAAAGACAGTGATGGAAGCTCCAGTGTCAACAGTGGTACTGGTGGAAATACCACCAAACAGACATGCACACTTATAGATAACTTTACAATGTACCTGTGGAGGAGTCTCCAATGATACCATCTGAGAAAGAGGTTTGGGTGTGACATCACTCTGTATGTAGTCGGCGTGTTTCCGGATAGCTTCCTCGAGTGCTGTGAGTGCTGTGATTGCTTAGGTGCAGACGAAGTTAGGGTAGCAGTGGTGGTGGCGGTGATGCTGTCTCTGTGTATGCTGAATTGGTGTAGACAGCAGTGCGGATGGGATTGTCATGGTCACGGATAAGCACAACCTGTGCGAGCCACTTCTTGCAGTGCATCAGAGGGTGTTTAGTGGATGCACAAAAGAAACAGTGACGTTGGGGGATTCGTTCATACTTACGGTGGGGCTTCCATTTTCAGATCCATGATGCAGAATGTATGCTGCCCTCCGAATCACTGCTGCTGCTGGTAGATGTGGAGGATGCTGCTGTACAGGGCAGTGTGTTGTATACCACCACAGGGCACCAGGGATTCAGTGCCATGGTGGCGGGTCGTGGTGCTTGAAGAAAAGCTGTTTTAGTGGGGGTGCTACAACCTACCACTGCCGTTTTACATAGGAAAGAAGGTTTGTCAGTTTCGGAAATCGCAGGGTCCCAATTTCCGCTAGAGGGAGATGTCGGTGCTGCAGATGCGGGGTGCATTGTTGGTACTGGCATATTGGAAGACAGGTGCTTGTAGGTATGTGATAGTACTAGAGTCTGAGTATTTGTGTAGGACACCTGACGTTGTTGTACGGAGGCCGCAGTTCAGCCAGGTTGTGAGGACAGGCACCAAAGTGACTCTCTAATTGGTGCCCTTGCTAGTTTAATGGATTTTCCGGCAGCGGGGTTCGTCGGTCAGTGGTTGGAGTTGTTGACGGAGGTCAGTTATGACACCGTTCCCTCCAGTGGCCTGACTGACCACATCCGAAACACATATCAGTTGGTGGTGGTGCAGATGCTGTGATGGTGGTTGCTGGTCTGGTGTTAGATGTTGCGATTGTTGTGCTGAGGGTGGTGACCAGATTGGTGAGTGTGGAGGTCTGTTTAGTGCTCTCGTCTATCCTATCTTGCGTATTTTGGCAGTTGTTGTTGTTGTGCTGGTTCCCGCATCATGGGGCATTGCTGTGGCCCCCACCCGACGGGACTGGTCACACCCTCTTCCTCCAGGCGCGTGATTATGACTGGTCATGTGTTCTTGCTGTGTGTATTGATCCGTTGCTGATGCTGATGTAGGTGCAGTGGTGTTGTCGGTATTGGTGGCGAGATTGATATCATTCATCTCGTTAATTGGATGAAGTTGGCGGCGATTGTTTTTCTCCCGTTCCAAGAAGTTTTCGATTCGAACCACGGTTGCCGCTAACTGTAGGAGGCAACCGTGATCTGCAAAAAATAATTTCCCCCTCAAGGCGGGTTCTCCGCTCAACGCATCGATGAAAGTATCCAAGTGTAGATGTGTGAGGCCCTCGAGATTTGTGCTAGGGTACGCGTGGGTCACTAATAGACGAATGCGACTAGCTAATTCTGGAGGCATTTCTCCCGCACATCGACGTGAGTTTTTCAATTGAAGCTGACTCGTTTCACCGAGAGCTGTGTCGCCGGATCTTTCTGACAACGTGCTTTCCAGTTTCATGTATGTTGGTGTGTAGTCTGTTCCGAGGTCTGCCAGGACTTGGAGTGCTATTCTTGACAGTTTCGCGTCCAGATATTCTCCCATTTGTTCGTTAGTCCACCAGTTGGTACCGGCTAATGATTTCGAACTGAACTTTATAATTGGCCCTGTCGTTCTCCCCGCAAAATTCTGGGGAGGGGGGAGAATGACTCAGCCAAGTCCACGTGGTGAAGTGAGTGGTGTGAATCCTGGGGGTGGTGCTCGGGAGACTGATGAAAACGTGGATGCAGGTCTGCGTGTTGGTGTTGGTGGTATTTCCTGTGTACCTGACGATACTGATGATGCCGTGTTTGTGAAGGCGATTCCCGTCGATGATGTTGCACATGATATTTAGGTTCTGCCGAATACCCCCCTGATGCGAGTCCATAGACAGGTGTAAGTCTATAGACTGGTGGTGGCGTGTTGTGTAGACGACATTGATGTTCTGCTGGTAGTTGCGATGGATGCTCCTCATATGGTGGAGGTGCAGATGACTGACAGGGGTGATGCGTGTGATGTGTTGGCCTTCCAGTGTATTGTTGAAAAGGTGTCGCTGTGGTGATGTGTGAAAATGAGGTGATAACGCACAAAGTTGTGGAGATGCGGGATATTGTACATGAGCGTCCAGCCACTGGTCACATATTGATGACATGGGAGAACAATATGATTGTAAAGGATAGTAATGTTGCCCCCATGGGGGTCTTTATCATGATCATCCGTGATCCGGCGTTGGTGGTGTTGGCCTATCATGGATATCCAATAAGGTTATAAATTGAGTTACCGCCTGCGAGGCATCGCAGAATGGCCCCTCGCTTATTTGCGAAAACTCGTGCAAAGGCGGTGCTGATCGTCCTGCACCGGGGAAATTGTAGACATTTTCGGTGAGCATGAGAGCAGTTCATCCGTCATATGATGCTATTTACATGTCTAAGGAGAGCTGACTGTCTGGTGAAGGAGACTGAAACTCGCAGATGTTGAGGGTTGGCGTGGGTTCACTTCTCGTTCGTGCCCCACATTGGGTGCCACCTGTAGGTCACGGGGTATGCGCTGGTCCACTGTGTCATTCCACTCCATCACACCGCAAGTGCATGATGCGCGGGAGGGCTGGTTAGCTGTGGTTCTCGGGGTTGCGGTTCCTGATTTGCATCGCTCTGTGAAGGACAAAGACCAACCTCGAAGGCCGGTGAAACACATTTGTTCCGGTGGGGCTGTGCAACCATAGCTGCCAAGGTCGAACCACACCATGTCACCCGAACTGTTCGTGTCACCAGTATGACGATACATATTAATTTAGAATACGGACGAGATGGTAATAATAATCAAACAGTCACAGAATTTATAACACTATACAAACAATTTTATACGTTTAACAGTGAATAAGCACAATAATACACACCATAGAGCCGGGCCGGTGTTCTTTCTACGTTTCTGCATGGCAACGATATCACTGGTTAGTTTAATATAAACTAGTATACCACTAACACACAAACAAAGACAAGCTTGTAGCTGTGAGAGGAAAGTGCCTCGTGCAGGCCTCCGTCACAGGAAAATGCCTTGAATGCCGAAGAGGAGGAAAAGAGCTGGCAAAAAGGGCTACTCTTTTGTTCAACAGAAAATGCTAAGTGCTGAAAATCCTAGTGAAGCTACAGTTATGGTGTTGCATGCTGGTTTACGTGAAGATAGGACGAACGATTTCCGAAGAATTCACAGGTCACCATCTTATGTAGTTCCAATGTTGCTGCATCCTAACCTACCATACAGGTATTAGTAACGAAAACAAGCTTTGGCCGTAAGTGGCAGGGATTGCTACCTAACTTTAGATATGTTTATCCGTTGGGTGTAGATGCTCAGCTTCCCGTAGGTCGTCTCGCATAGCATCTACCTCCAAGGGATAGCGTGCATACATTTTACGGAACAAAGCTCTCGAATCAAATAACGATCCGGCTACCCGGCCCCGCAACCACATATAACATCACAAGGTGGGTTTTACAGTTCACATGAGCAAATATTAAAAAGCACCATATCATTTATGCTGAGGATGGAGAGATGAATATCCATTTCTAGTGTCCTTCCCGTGAGGGCGTGATGTGCTCCAAAACTCTACCCAGACACTACAACGAATTGGATGGAGATCCCATCTCGTCCGTCACCGCATGCTGCAGAGCTAACATTTGACCTGCCATTAGGGTTATTTTCCATGATGCCCAGAGATGCACTGCAGCCCGGTTTTACACATTTTAATTAATATTTTATTATTTCGCCGTGCCTCCTACTGTGTGTGTGTTTGTGTGCGTGCGTGCGTGCGTGCGTGCGTGCGTGCGTGCGTGCGTGCCTGCCTGCCTGCCTGCCTGCGTGCGTGCGTGCGTGCGTGCGTGCGTGCGTGCGTGCGTGCGTGCGTGCGTGCGTGCGTGCGTGCGTGTGAGTCGACACTTTAACTATCACCGCTCGACAACTTCCGATAGTTTCGCAGGGTCGGATCCTGGCAACGTGTCAGTTGGGAATCCAAACAATTAATAAGGCTGGTGGATGCACGGAATCAAAACAATTAATAAGACATAAGGTTGGTGGATGCACGGAAAGAGACAATAACTTACTATGTGTGTGCGTGCGTGCGTGCGTGCGTGCGTGCGTGCGTGCGTGCGTGCGTGCGTGCGTGCGTGCGTGCGTGCGTGCGTGCGTGCGTGCGTGCGTGCGTGTGTGTGTGTGAATCGACACTAACTATCACCGCTCGACGACTTCCGATAGTTTCGCAGGGTCGGATCCTGGCAACGTGTCAGTTGGGAATCCAAACAATTAATAAGCCATAAGGCTGGTGGATGCACGGAATCGAAACAATTAATAAGACATAAGGTTGGTGGATGCCCGGAAAGAGACAATAACTTACTATATATATGAGGCCCTATAGGTCACTTGGCTAATTTTACACAACCTTGCCAGTGCGGGGGCTACATTACCACAACAGCCGGAAAAGAGCGTAGGCTATGCGTCTCCAATGAAGAAATTGTCCCTAACCAATTTAAACCTATCATATCGAGCTAAATAACCAAGTTTAGTCGGTAACATGCCAGGCTCAAGCAATTAAAGCATGATCAGCGACCTCAGTGTAGAATTGATGCTGGCGGGGATAGTGATGCGGATATATATGTTGCTGTATAGTATTTCCTAGCGTACTGCGGTCTAGGGTTTTTTTTTATTATAAATAAACAAAACCTATGAACTCGATGGCTACTTGCCATATGAACAACTAACCAATACACAGTTTAAACGGAAACAATGATTAGCGATATTAATGAATTATCACAGGTCACAGGACGTTATGGTGCAGCTAGTTGAAAGCACCCACAGTAAACAAGGATAATATTCACAGTATGAAACAGAAATTATAAGAATGCGGTCTCTTATTGGATAATTATTAATACGATTTCAAAACGTAATTTAGCGCCATAGCACTATCACTCTTAAAATTATCGGGACAATTTTTTGAAATTACCAAATATCAAGTCTTAATAACTTTGCAATGACTTACAGCAGCGTCACATAATTGTGATGGTCATGTTCAGCGCACAATAATTAGTACTCTGTCCCATTTTCGTGATGGTATCTCCATTGATAAGATACTTAATATTACGATTTGAAAAGAGTGTTATTTTCTTAGATTGTTTATTTGATTTAGTGAATGTAAGGGTGGATGGACGGAGTGGACGGACAGATGGACGGATGGCCGGGTGGGTAAATAGACAGATGGGTGGGTGAGTGTGTGAGTGGGTGGATGTATGTATAGATGGATGGATGGATGGATGATAGATGGATGGATGGATACATGGAGCGAATGGACAGATCGAGCCCATGTCTGACTACAAGGATGTGCATGAACAATTATTGCAAGTCTGCTATCAATTATCTTTGAGTGGCCTCCTGTAGTAAAGAATGTAACAATTTAACAGCTTGGTCGGTATGTATTTAGATACCGTCCACGGTCAACGAGGGGCCGGTATTCAGGTGCTCAATGCCACAGTCACTAATCCACCCACCCCACCGACACCCTCTGAACGGCACTTATGTGTCCAGCTATCTATAAAACTTTCCATGGAAATGTTTAAAAGATCCACACGTTCACGGCTAAATAACTTTGCAACGGCTGATGGTAGCGAGAAACTGGTGCTATTCTCGTGGTCAGTATACAAGTTGCGTGTTGATAGATCAAGACCTAAGACAGTTATTAATGCGATTTCAAAACGCAATTTAGCGCCATAGCGCTATCTCTCTTAAAATTATAGGGAAATTCTGAGAAATTACCAAACTTGACAGCTTCATAACTTTGCAACGGTTTAGAGCGATGTGAAGTCGTGATTTTCCTGTTCAACGTACAGTACTCATTATTATGTTCAAGTTGTGTGTTAGTATCTCCGTTGCTACGTTAATTATTAATACGATTTCAAAGAGTACATTAGGCGTCACAAAGCAATATCTCCTATAATTCTCGAGAAAATCTTAGAAATTACCAACATCATGGTGGGTGGGAGAACGTATGGATCAGATCAACACTCGAGTTCCGAAGAGTTGTACCATAAAAATGTGAATGGCATTGTATAACCTCATAAAGAGGTCTCGGTCACAACCGCATCCACCACTCCATCTGACTTTCCATCCACCAAGCCTTCCATCCATCCATCCACCCATCCATCCAGCCTTCTCGCTGTGATTGGCCATTGCAAAGTTATTACGCACTGAACATGATGAAATTGTTAAAAGTTCCAAAATTAAATAGATGGACATAGGTTATGCACAAAGGGTAGCGGTGGTGTGGGTGGATCGGCGTGTGCTTCTCCATCCAGATACATGCCCCCTCTTTGACCATATACCCACCGACCAAGCTGTTAAATTCTTCTATTCTTTTCATTGATTATTGGAGGGAGCAGTACTCAATGAATTGATATCAATTGACTTTCAATAATTAGTCATACTACAACGCTGTAGTTCGTTATCCAACCACCCACCCACCCACCTATCCAGTCAACCAAGCCACCCATTCACCCATATACCAATCCACCCATCCATCCATCCATCCATCCATGGGTGGGTGGGTGGGTGGCTGGGTGGATGGATGGATGGACAGGTGGCGTGATGAATGATGGGTGGCATAATGAATGATGGGTGACGTGATGAATGCTGAGTGGATGAATGTGTGTTTGGGTGGATGGTTGGATGGGGGGCTCCGGGAAGTGCATATACGATGGTTGGATGGATGGATGGATTGAGGGATGAATGGATGGGTGTGGTTGTGGACGTGTGATTTTTTCTGAAATCTGAAATCTGTATTCAAATTACATAATTGAGTGATGGTAAAAGTCTTCGGAATTCGAGTGTTGATCCTTGAAAGAATCATTAAGCCATATCTCTTATAACTCTCGGAAAATTTTAGAAATTACCAAACTTCAATGTGGTTGGATGGGTGGGTGGGTTGGTGGCTGGGTCTGGTGTGTGTGTGTGTTTGTGTTTGTGTGTGTGTGTGTGTGTGTGTGTGTGTGTGTGTGTGTGTGTGTGTGTGTGTGTGTGTGTGTGTGTGTGTGTTTGTGTGTGTGTGTGTGTGTGTGTGTGTGTGTGTGTGTGTGTGTGTGTGTGTGCCGTGTGTGTGTGTGTGTGTGTGTGTGTGTGTGTGTGTGTGTGTGTGTGTGTGTGTGTGTGTGTGTGTGGTGTGTGGTGTGTGTGTGTGGGTGGGTGGGTGGGTGTGTGGGTGGGTGTGTGTGTGTGTGAGTCTGACAGATGGATGGATGGATAAATGAATGGAAGGATGGATGGAGAGAATGGATGGATGGATATGTGGGTGGGTTGATGGGTGTCGTGATGATGGATGGAAGGGCGGATGGATGTGTGTTTGGGTGGTTGGTTGGATGGGCAGAGTCATGGAAGGGCATACGCGATGGGTGGATGGATGGATGGATAGATTGAGGGATGAATGGATGGGTGTGGTTGTGGACGTGCAATTTTTTTGAAAATCTCACAATGTCATGCATGTGTCAAATTTATTTGAATTTGTTTTTAAATCACATAACTGAGTGATGGTAATAGTCTTCGGAATTCAAGTGTTGCTCCTTGAAAGAATCATAAACATGTTATTAGATACGTAACTTCTTCAGTTAATTAGATATGTCTAAGGAAATTTTGGTCAAATTTGAAATTGGACTTCAAACGCGACGGTGTGTTTAGACAAGTTGCACTAATATGGCATCCAGCTGGGTTGTCGAAGATGTGAAGGGTAGTGGGTGGAGTAAATGGAGTGTTAATTTAGTTTGTTTCCAGTAGACAAATCGAAACAGGATAGGGATTAGGCATACATTTTTCTGGCTACTCGGGATGGGCACATTCATCTTAGTTGTTTTATGTACAGTCACTTCTGGTCCAGATTTGGTCAATGTCTTCATTATCTAGGCCCTGTTTCTTTTGCCCACCATCCGTCAGTCTAAAGAAAATATTGCCGTCAAAAGACCACGCACTGTGTACCTTCCCGACATGCTTTAATTTCAGCAGTTTCTTTAGCATAATGTACCGCTTCTTTGTTAGATCTTCATTTACATAGACACGAGCAAGTTCTGGTTTGGATGATAATACCCGTCTAGCTCGGAGAAATTCGGTACGTTTTCTATATGAAATGCATTTGACTATAATCTGTTTCTTGTCGGGACCGATAAAATGTGATCGGGCTATATCACCTGTAGACACTGTCACATTGGCCGCTTTTGCCACACGAATTACTGCGTCATCTGTGGACTCCTGAGCACCGAGCGCCACGCCGTTAATTCGGAAGCTCTCGCGGCGACTGTATTGCTCCGATCGATCGTGAAACAAATCATTGCCGCGAACAAGATTAACCATTGTCCGTTCAGTTTCTGCCACCGCTGATGACATGTTAGTAATTATGCGATCATAATCTTGTACTTTGCGCTCGGGGCTTGCTATTTTTTCACATTTGTCCTTGACAGTATCAGTTAGGTCTTCGATTTTGCGTTCAAGACTGGTTATTTTAATATCCCGCTTCTCGAGCGCCTCAAAGAGTGGGGAAATTGTCTTACTTAGAGCTGCCGTGACAAGCTTATCAACCCGCACTTCGATGGACTGCATGATTTTCAACTCTAATGCCGATTCCCGTATAGGCTCGCCGGTAGCTTCAATGTGGATATCCGGGAGAGAGTTTTGGCGTTTTAATTGAGGCTCTGAGGGGGTGCGCGAGGCAGCTTTACGTTTTCCCGTGTGTTGACTGGGTACTGGGACCGAGCGGCCGGGTGGCATAAAACTCGCAGACACTGTATCCATATCGCATCCACCATGCATGATATCAATATCAGCGTCAGCGTCAGTGTCAGTATCTGCATTAGTACATTTAACATTTACATCACGGACTTTGTCAACAGGCATTTTCGATACGGTACTAGTGACACCACCACCTGTAGAACCCCGGGTAATACTAGTACTGGTAGAAGTACGACTCATCGTGGCTAGCAATGGTATGACAAATGGCAGTTACTCTTACACTAAATTTTCACACTTACTCACTTGCGAGTTTTGTTGCCAGGTCCTATGATGTATTGTCGAGCAGGAATGATGTTAGGATGCTGTTGTTGGTCCAGCTGTTGTAGGTGTTGCTGTTGCCTGAGTACATAGGCTAGGGTGGATCAAATTGAGGTATTTCGTGCGGATTTCAAAAATTCAGAGAACAAAGAAATTAATACCGTTTTGAGCCTGGCGTCAATGGGACTTATTTAACAGGGACGCGAACTATATGCCAACCAAATCAATCAAATCAATTAATACTTCATCATTCCATGATACCGAATTGACTTCTTGAAAATTCTCTTAAATTTCTTGAGTAATGCTTTATCAGTGTTACAAATTGAGATAGACCGACACAAAAACCCCAAAGTGCCAGCGGATCTACGTTTTTGTAAAGTATGTAAATTAGATTTAGTTGGAGACGAACAGCACTTTATAATGGATTGCTCATGTTACACCTCAGATCGGAATAATCTTTTCAAGAAATTGAGTCAATTTACGAACGTTAACTCCCTGAACAAGAGTAATAACACTATTTGTCCTACAACAAGGGTGATGCTGAAGTCCTGAATCTTGTTTCATCAAATATCAATATATGCCTATCTACTCGTCAGCGCATTCTAACTCCCACTATATGACCCACACTGCCATACTTATTGATTGCCCTCGTCCGTACATGGTAAATATACCTACCATATCTCATACATCATTGTTAATATATAAATATACATAAATATATATAGATATACATAAATATATACAAATATGCATAAATATGTATAAATATACATATGTATAAATAAACATAAATGTGTGTAAATGTATGTAAATGTATGCAAATATATATAAATATGTATAAATATATAAATCTTGTTTCATCATATATCAATATATGGCTATCTACTCGCCAGCGCATTCTAACTCCCACTATATGACACACACTGCCATAATTATTGATCGCCCTCATCCGTACATGGTAAATATACCTACCATAACTCATAAATCATTGTTAATATATAAATATACATAAATATATATAAATATACATAAATATATGTAAATATGCATAAATATGTATAAATATACATATGTATAAATATACATAGATATGTGTAAATATATATATATATATATATATATATATATATATATATATATATATATATATATATATATATATATATATATATATATATATATATATATATATATATATATATATATATATATATATATATATATATATATATATATATATATATATATATATATATATATATATATATATATATACACCTGTGCAAAAGTTAAGCAACAGCAAAAACAATAGAACGTAGAAACATGATGGTACAACTAGGCTGCCATACTTTTTGTCCCCGCGTTAGCTGACATAATTCCAAGTACGAAATGCACATGCATGCATGACATCACGCCGCTTGATGTCCGTGCGTGGCGGAAAACAGCACACGTGTTCAGTTATGTAAAAGTCCAGTTTGAGGTGTAGAACATTACATACAGATTTAGGCGACAAGATTAGGAATTTTGTGTTCATGACCGTGGTTTATTTGTAAAGAGAGAATTAGCTCTTGATTGTGAACCGCTATGGCAAGACGAAGGTTAAGTGATCGTGTGAAATGGCAAATCATAGGCATGCATACCACTGGTATGTCATGCAGAGAAATTGGCAGACAGCTGAACATTAACCATACTGTAATCAGTCGTTTGATTGCAAAACATGGGCAAACTAACGAGGTGAAGGACAGGCCTAGATCTGGAAGACCGAAGAAGACTACTTCCCGTGATGATCGAGCCCTAGTACGCCTTGTTAGGAGATCTCCATTCACCAACAGCAGAGGGCTCAGCCAGCAATGGGAAACGCGCAATAGAGTGTCAATGTCTACCGTCAAAAGGAGACTGTATGCTGCTGGCATGAAAGCTAGGAGACCTGTCAGACGTCCTCTCCTCACTGCACACCACAAAGAGGAGCGTCTGAGGTGGTGCAACGAAAGAAGACACTGGAACATGAGATCCTGGAGACGGGTACACTGGTCCGATGAAAGTCGGTTCCTGCTTCATGCCACAGATGGTCGAACTCGTGTATGGAGGTCCAGACGCACGGCGTACGACCAACGTAACATCATGGAAGACGTTCCATTTGGTGGAGGTTCCGTTATGATATGGGGGTGCATCTCATTTGATTGTAAGCTGGATCTGTTGACTGTACCTGGAACACTAAATGGACAAAGATATCAAGATTCCATACTGGATAGAGTTGTGGTCCCTCATTTTGTAAATCATGCACCTGGAACCCACCCTATATTCATGGATGACAACGCCCGACCACATCGTGCTAGAGCTGTGCATGAATACCTCCGCCAGAATGCCATCGAAACCCTACCATGGCCAGCAAGGAGCCCTGACATGAACCCTATTGAGCATATCTGGGACATTCTGGGAAACATGGTGAGAAGGAGGGATCCTCCTGTGCAGAACCTACAGGAATTAACAGACGCACTCCATCTTGAATGGCAACGAATACCACAATGGCGTATCAGTCGGTTGGTGACCAGCATGAGACGTCGTGTCCAGGCCGTCATCCAGGCACAAGGTGGATATACCCGGTATTAATAATGACAGTCTCAAACTCGTGCACAGATGTTAAACTTCGTTTTCAGACACCATTAATGACAATCTAGCCACGTGTGTCAACTGTAGGGCAATAGTTGTCAGTTGTGTCAACGTAACCATATTCAGGCCTCGTTTTCAAGTTCAAACAAAAACATACAGTGTTTCCCCACCATCATAATCAGCATTCCTCTAGTTGCATTATTACCTCTTGCACTAAGATGGATGGGTACATAAATGTTTATGCTATTGCTTTCTTCATAGCACATGAATATACCCTCGCATGTGCGTAAAAATAGGGTGGTGCTTAACTTTTGCACAGGTGTATATATACACCTGTGCAAAAGTTAAGCACCAGCAAAAACAATAGAACGTAGAAACATGATGGTACAACTAGGCTGCCATACTTTTTGTCCCCGCGTTAGCTGACATAATTCCAAGTACGAAATGCACATGCATGCATGACTTCATGCCGCTTGATGTCCGTGCGTGGCGGGAAACAGCACACGTGTTCAGTTATGTAAAATTCCAGTTTGAGGTGTAGAACATTACATACAGATTTAGGCGACAAGATTAGGAATTTTGTGTTCATGACCGTGGTTTATTTGTAAAGAGAGAATTAGCTCTTGATTGTGAACCGCTATGGCAAGACGAAGGTTAAGTGATCGTGTGAAATGGCAAATCATAGGCATGCATACCACTGGTATGTCATGCAGAGAGATTGGCAGACAGCTGAACATTAACCATACTGTAATCAGTCGTTTGATTGCAAAACATGGGCAAACTAACGAGGTGAAGGACAGGCCTAGATCTGGAAGACCGAAGAAGACTACTGCCCGTGATGATCGAGCCCTAGTACGCCTTGTTAGGAGATCTCCATTCACCAACAGCAGAGTGCTCAGCCAGCAATGGGAAACGCGCAATAGAGTGTCAATGTCTACCGTCAAAAGGAGACTGTATGCTGCTGGCATGAAAGCTAGGAGACCTGTCAGACGTCCTCTCCTCACTGCACACCACAAAGAGGAGCGTCTGAGGTGGTGCAACGAAAGAAGACACTGGAACATGAGATCCTGGAGACGGGTACACTGGTCCGATGAAAGTCGGTTCCTGCTTCATGCCACAGATGGTCGAACTCGTGTATGGAGGTCCAGACGCACGGCGTACGACCAACGTAACATCATGGAAGAAGTTCCATTTGGTGGAGGTTCCGTTATGATATGGGGGTGCATCTCATTTGATTGTAAGCTGGATCTGATGACTGTACCTGGAACACTAAATGGACAAAGATATCAAGATTCCATACTGGATAGAGTTGTGGTCCCTCATTTTGTAAATCATGCACCTGGAACCCACCCTAGATTCATGGATGACAACGCCCGACCACATCGTGCTAGAGCTGTGCATGAATACCTCCGCCAGAATGCCATCGAAACCCTACCATGGCCAGCAAGGAGCCCTGCCATGAACCCTATTGAGCATATCTGGGACATTCTGGGAAACATGGTGAGAAGGAGGGATCCTCCTGTGCAGAACCTACAGGAATTAACAGACGCACTCCATCTTGAATGGCCACGAATACCACAATGGCGTATCAGTCGGTTGGTGACCAGCATGAGACGTCGTGTCCAGGCCGTCATCCAGGCACAAGGTGGATATACCCGGTATTAATAATGGCAGTCTCAAACTCGTGAACAGATGTTAAACTTCGTTTTCAGACACCATTAATGACAATCTAGCCACGTGTGTCAACTGTAGGGCAATAGTTGTCAGTTGTGTCAACGTAACCATATTCAGGCCTCGTTTTCAAGTTCAAACAAAATCATACAGTGTTTCACCACCATCATAATCAGCATTCCTCTAGTTGCATTATTACCTCTTGCACTAAGATGGATGGGTACATAAATGTTTATGCTATTGCTTTCTTCATAGCACATGAATATACCCTCGCATGTGCGTAAAAATAGGGTGGTGCTTAACTTTTGCACAGGTGTATATAAGGCTCTATAGGTCACTTGGCTAATTTTACACAACCTTTCCAGTGCGGGGGCTACATTACCACAACAGCCGGAAAAGAGCGTACACTATGCGTCTCCAATGAAGAAATTGTCCCTAACCACTTTAAACCTATCCTATCGAGCTAAATAACCAAGTTTAGTTGGTAACATGCCAGGCTCAAGCAATTAAAGCATGATCAGCGACCTCAGTGTAGAACTGATGCTGGCGGGGATAGTGATGCGGATATATATGTTGCTGTATAGTATTTCCTAGCGTACTGTGGTCTAGAGTTTTTATAAATAAACAAAACCTATGAACTCGATGACTACTTGCCATATGCACAACTAACCAATACACAGTTTAAACGGAAACAATGATTAGCAATATTAATGACTTATCACAGGTCACATGACATTACGGTGCAGCTAGTTGAAAGCACCCACAGTAAACAAGGATAATATTCACAGTACGAAACAGAAATTATAAGAATGCGGTCTCTCATTGGATAATTATTAATACGATCTCAAAACGTAATTTAGCGCCATAGCACTATCTCTCTTAAAATTATCAGGACAATTTTTTGAAATTACCAAACATCAAGTCTTAATAACTTTGCAATGACTTACAGCAGCGTTACACAATTGTGATGGTCATGTTCAGCGCACAATAATTAATACTCTGTCTCATTTTCGTGATGATATCTCCATTGATAAGATACTTAATATTACGATTTGAAAAGTGTGTTATTTTCTTAGATTGTTTATTTGAATTAGTGAATGGAAGGGTGGATGGACGGAGTGGACGGACAGATGGACGGATGGCCGGGTGGGTAAATAGACAGATGGGTGGGTGAGTGTGTGTGAGTGGGCGGATGTATGTATAGATGGATGGATGGATGGATGGATGATAGATGGATGGATGGATGGATGGATACATGGAGCGAATGGACAGATCGAGCCCATGTCGGACTACAAGGATGTGCTTGAACAATTATTACAAGTCTGCTATCAATTATCTTTGAGTGGCCTCCTGTAGTAAAGAATGTAACAATTTAACAGCTTGGTCGGTATGTATTTAGATACCGTCCACGGTCAACGAGGGGCCGGTATTCAGGTGCTCAATGCCACAGTCACTAATCCACCCACCCCACCGACACCCTCTGAACGGCACTTATGTGTCCAGCTATCTATAAAACTTTCCATGGAAATGTTTAAAAGATCCACACGTTCACGGCTAAATAACTTTGCAACGGCTGATGGTAGCGAGAAACTGGTGCTATTCTCGTGGTCAGTATACAAGTTGCGTGTTGATAGATCAAGACCTAAGACAGTTATTAATGCGATTTCAAAACGCAATTTAGCGCCATAGCGCTATCTCTCTTAAAATTATAGGGAAATTCTGAGAAATTACCAAACTTGACAGCTTCATAACTTTGCAACGGTTTAGAGCGATGTGAAGTCGTGATTTTCCTGTTCAACGTACAGTACTCATTATTATGTTCAAGTTGTGTGTTAGTATCTCCGTTGCTACGTTAATTATTAATACGATTTCAAAGAGTACATTAGGCGTCACAAAGCAATATCTCCTATAATTCTCGAGAAAATCTTAGAAATTACCAACATCATGGTGGGTGGGAGAACGTATGGATCAGATCAACACTCGAGTTCCGAAGAGTTGTACCATAAAAATGTGAATGGCATTGTATAACCTCATAAAGAGGTCTCGGTCACAACCGCATCCACCACTCCATCTGACTTTCCATCCACCAAGCCTTCCATCCATCCATCCACCCATCCATCCAGCCTTCTCGCTGTGATTGGCCATTGCAAAGTTATTACGCACTGAACATGATGAAATTGTTAAAAGTTCCAAAATTAAATAGATGGACATAGGTTATGCACAAAGGGTAGCGGTGGTGTGGGTGGATCGGCGTGTGCTTCTCCATCCAGATACATGCCCCCTCTTTGACCATATACCCACCGACCAAGCTGTTAAATTCTTCTATTCTTTTCATTGATTATTGGAGGGAGCAGTACTCAATGAATTGATATCAATTGACTTTCAATAATTAGTCATACTACAACGCTGTAGTTCGTTATCCAACCACCCACCCACCCACCTATCCAGTCAACCAAGCCACCCATTCACCCATATACCAATCCACCCATCCATCCATCCATCCATCCATGGGTGGGTGGGTGGGTGGCTGGGTGGATGGATGGATGGACAGGTGGCGTGATGAATGATGGGTGGCATAATGAATGATGGGTGACGTGATGAATGCTGAGTGGATGAATGTGTGTTTGGGTGGATGGTTGGATGGGGGGCTCCGGGAAGTGCATATACGATGGTTGGATGGATGGATGGATTGAGGGATGAATGGATGGGTGTGGTTGTGGACGTGTGATTTTTTCTGAAATCTGAAATCTGTATTCAAATTACATAATTGAGTGATGGTAAAAGTCTTCGGAATTCGAGTGTTGATCCTTGAAAGAATCATTAAGCCATATCTCTTATAACTCTCGGAAAATTTTAGAAATTACCAAACTTCAATGTGGTTGGATGGGTGGGTGGGTTGGTGGCTGGGTCTGGTGTGTGTGTGTGTTTGTGTTTGTGTGTGTGTGTGTGTGTGTGTGTGTGTGTGTGTGTGTGTGTGTGTGTGTGTGTGTGTGTGTGTGTGTGTGTGTGTTTGTGTGTGTGTGTGTGTGTGTGTGTGTGTGTGTGTGTGTGTGTGTGTGTGTGTGTGTGCCGTGTGTGTGTGTGTGTGTGTGTGTGTGTGTGTGTGTGTGTGTGTGTGTGTGTGTGTGTGTGTGTGTGTGTGTGTGTGTGTGTGTGTGTGTGGTGTGTGGTGTGTGTGTGTGGGTGGGTGGGTGGGTGTGTGGGTGGGTGTGTGTGTGTGTGAGTCTGACAGATGGATGGATGGATAAATGAATGGAAGGATGGATGGAGAGAATGGATGGATGGATATGTGGGTGGGTGGATGGGTGTCGTGATGATGGATGGAAGGGCGGATGGATGTGTGTTTGGGTGGTTGGTTGGATGGGCAGAGTCATGGAAGGGCATACGCGATGGGTGGATGGATGGATGGATAGATTGAGGGATGAATGGATGGGTGTGGTTGTGGACGTGCAATTTTTTTGTGGTTGGATGGGTGGGTGGGTTGGTGGCTGGGTCTGGTGTGTGTGTGTGTTTGTGTTTGTGTGTGTGTGTGTGTGTGTGTGTGTGTGTGTGTGTGTGTGTGTGTGTGTGTGTGTGTGTGTGTGTGTGTGTGTGTGTGTGTGTGTGTGTGTGTGTGTGTGTGTGTGTGTGTGCCGTGTGTGTGTGTGTGTGTGTGTGTGTGTGTGTGTGTGTGTGTGTGTGTGTGTGTGTGTGTGTGTGTGTGTGTGTGTGTGGTGTGTGGTGTGTGTGTGTGGGTGGGTGGGTGGGTGTGTGGGTGGGTGTGTGTGTGTGTGAGTCTGACAGATGGATGGATGGATAAATGAATGGAAGGATGGATGGAGAGAATGGATGGATGGATATGTGGGTGGGTGGATGGGTGTCGTGATGATGGATGGAAGGGCGGATGGATGTGTGTTTGGGTGGTTGGTTGGATGGGCAGAGTCATGGAAGGGCATACGCGATGGGTGGATGGATGGATGGATAGATTGAGGGATGAATGGATGGGTGTGGTTGT
This sequence comes from Chaetoderma sp. LZ-2023a, assembly GCA_034401795.1. Taxonomy (NCBI): domain Eukaryota; kingdom Metazoa; phylum Mollusca; class Caudofoveata; order Chaetodermatida; family Chaetodermatidae; genus Chaetoderma; species Chaetoderma sp. LZ-2023a. The sequence goes on along the minus strand of CM067369.1, from coordinate 211,061,712 downwards.
GGACGTGCAATTTTTTTGAAAATCTCACAATGTCATGCATGTGTCAAATTTATTTGAATTTGTTTTTAAATCACATAACTGAGTGATGGTAATAGTCTTCGGAATTCAAGTGTTGCTCCTTGAAAGAATCATAAACATGTTATTAGATACGTAACTTCTTCAGTTAATTAGATATGTCTAAGGAAATTTTGGTCAAATTTGAAATTGGACTTCAAACGCGACGGTGTGTTTAGACAAGTTGCACTAATATGGCATCCAGCTGGGTTGTCGAAGATGTGAAGGGTAGTGGGTGGAGTAAATGGAGTGTTAATTTAGTTTGTTTCCAGTAGACAAATCGAAACAGGATAGGGATTAGGCATACATTTTTCTGGCTACTCGGGATGGGCACATTCATCTTAGTTGTTTTATGTACAGTCACTTCTGGTTCAGATTTGGTCAATGTCTTCATTATCTAGGCCCTGTTTCTTTTGCCCACCATCCGTCAGTCTAAAGAAAATATTGCCGTCAAAAGACCACGCACTGTGTACCTTCCCGACATGCTTTAATTTCAGCAGTTTCTTTAGCATAATGTACCGCTTCTTTGTTAGATCTTCATTTACATAGACACGAGCAAGTTCTGGTTTGGATGATAATACCCGTCTAGCTCGGAGAAATTCGGTACGTTTTCTATATGAAATGCATTTGACTATAATCTGTTTCTTGTCGGGACCGATAAAATGTGATCGGGCTATATCACCTGTAGACACTGTCACATTGGCCGCTTTTGCCACACGAATTACTGCGTCATCTGTGGACTCCTGAGCACCGAGCGCCACGCCGTTAATTCGGAAGCTCTCGCGGCGACTGTATTGCTCCGATCGATCGTGAAACAAATCATTGCCGCGAACAAGATTAACCATTGTCCGTTCAGTTTCTGCCACCGCTGATGACATGTTAGTAATTATGCGATCATAATCTTGTACTTTGCGCTCGGGGCTTGCTATTTTTTCACATTTGTCCTTGACAGTATCAGTTAGGTCTTCGATTTTGCGTTCAAGACTGGTTATTTTAATATCCCGCTTCTCGAGCGCCTCAAAGAGTGGGGAAATTGTCTTACTTAGAGCTGCCGTGACACGCTTATCAACCCGCACTTCGATGGACTGCATGATTTTCAACTCTAATGCCGATTCCCGTATAGGCTCGCCGGTAGCTTCAATGTGGATATCCGGGAGAGAGTTTTGGCGTTTTAATTGAGGCTCTGAGGGGGTGCGCGAGGCAGCTTTACGTTTTCCCGTGTGTTGACTGGGTACTGGGACCGAGCGGCCGGGTGGCATAAAACTCGCAGACACTGTATCCATATCGCATCCACCATGCATGATATCAATATCAGCGTCAGCGTCAGTGTCAGTATCTGCATTAGTACATTTAACATTTACATCACGGACTTTGTCAACAGGCATTTTCGATACGGTACTAGTGACACCACCACCTGTAGAACCCCGGGTAATACTAGTACTGGTAGAAGTACGACTCATCGTGGCTAGCAATGGTATGACAAATGGCAGTTACTCTTACACTAAATTTTCACACTTACTCACTTGCGAGTTTTGTTGCCAGGTCCTATGATGTATTGTCGAGCAGGAATGATGTTAGGATGCTGTTGTTGGTCCAGCTGTTGTAGGTGTTGCTGTTGCCTGAGTACATAGGCTAGGGTGGATCAAATTGAGGTATTTCGTGCGGATTTCAAAAATTCAGAGAACAAAGAAATTAATACCGTTTTGAGCCTGGCGTCAATGGGAGTTATTTAACAGGGACGCGAACTATATGCCAACCAAATCAATCAAATCAATTAATACTTCATCATTCCATGATACCGAATTGACTTCTTGAAAATTCTCTTAAATTTCTTGAGTAATGCTTTATCAGTGTTACAAATTGAGATAGACCGACACAAAAACCCCAAAGTGCCAGCGGATCTACGTTTTTGTAAAGTATGTAAATTAGATTTAGTTGGAGACGAACAGCACTTTATAATGGATTGCTCATGTTACACCTCAGATCGGAATAATCTTTTCAAGAAATTGAGTCAATTTACGAACGTTAACTCCCTGAACAAGAGTAATAACACTATTTGTCCTACAACAAGGGTGATGCTGAAGTCCTGAATCTTGTTTCATCAAATATCAATATATGCCTATCTACTCGTCAGCGCATTCTAACTCCCACTATATGACCCACACTGCCATACTTATTGATTGCCCTCGTCCGTACATGGTAAATATACCTACCATATCTCATACATCATTGTTAATATATAAATATACATAAATATATATAGATATACATAAATATATACAAATATGCATAAATATGTATAAATATACATATGTATAAATAAACATAAATGTGTGTAAATGTATGTAAATGTATGCAAATATATATAAATATGTATAAATATATAAATCTTGTTTCATCATATATCAATATATGGCTATCTACTCGCCAGCGCATTCTAACTCCCACTATATGACACACACTGCCATAATTATTGATCGCCCTCATCCGTACATGGTAAATATACCTACCATAACTCATAAATCATTGTTAATATATAAATATACATAAATATATATAAATATACATAAATATATGTAAATATGCATAAATATGTATAAATATACATATGTATAAATATACATAGATATGTGTAAATATATATATATATATATATATATATATATATATATATATATATATATATATATATATATATATATATATATATATATATATATATATATATATATATATATATATATATATATATATATATATATATATATATATATATATATATATATATATATATATACACCTGTGCAAAAGTTAAGCAACAGCAAAAACAATAGAACGTAGAAACATGATGGTACAACTAGGCTGCCATACCTTTTGTCCCCGCGTTAGCTGACATAATTCCAAGTACGAAATGCACATGCATGCATGACATCACGCCGCTTGATGTCCGTGCGTGGCGGAAAACAGCACACGTGTTCAGTTATGTAAAAGTCCAGTTTGAGGTGTAGAACATTACATACAGATTTAGGCGACAAGATTAGGAATTTTGTGTTCATGACCGTGGTTTATTTGTAAAGAGAGAATTAGCTCTTGATTGTGAACCGCTATGGCAAGACGAAGGTTAAGTGATCGTGTGAAATGGCAAATCATAGGCATGCATACCACTGGTATGTCATGCAGAGAAATTGGCAGACAGCTGAACATTAACCATACTGTAATCAGTCGTTTGATTGCAAAACATGGGCAAACTAACGAGGTGAAGGACAGGCCTAGATCTGGAAGACCGAAGAAGACTACTTCCCGTGATGATCGAGCCCTAGTACGCCTTGTTAGGAGATCTCCATTCACCAACAGCAGAGGGCTCAGCCAGCAATGGGAAACGCGCAATAGAGTGTCAATGTCTACCGTCAAAAGGAGACTGTATGCTGCTGGCATGAAAGCTAGGAGACCTGTCAGACGTCCTCTCCTCACTGCACACCACAAAGAGGAGCGTCTGAGGTGGTGCAACGAAAGAAGACACTGGAACATGAGATCCTGGAGACGGGTACGCTGGTCCGATGAAAGTCGGTTCCTGCTTCATGCCACAGATGGTCGAACTCGTGTATGGAGGTCCAGACGCACGGCGTACGACCAACGTAACATCATGGAAGACGTTCCATTTGGTGGAGGTTCCGTTATGATATGGGGGTGCATCTCATTTGATTGTAAGCTGGATCTGTTGACTGTACCTGGAACACTAAATGGACAAAGATATCAAGATTCCATACTGGATAGAGTTGTGGTCCCTCATTTTGTAAATCATGCACCTGGAACCCACCCTATATTCATGGATGACAACGCCCGACCACATCGTGCTAGAGCTGTGCATGAATACCTCCGCCAGAATGCCATCGAAACCCTACCATGGCCAGCAAGGAGCCCTGACATGAACCCTATTGAGCATATCTGGGACATTCTGGGAAACATGGTGAGAAGGAGGGATCCTCCTGTGCAGAACCTACAGGAATTAACAGACGCACTCCATCTTGAATGGCAACGAATACCACAACATCGTCGTGTCGTG